>OX422209.1:417178699-417291202 GCA_949130495.1 Sambucus nigra | reverse complement strand
GGGACCGTTTTGTGGGTGTTTTACGTTTTCACCGTTCGATGGCTATTTTAAGGCTGTTTTACGTGTTCAAAAGTTATCCAAACCCAAAATAATTAAAAAATTGAATCAATGCATATTTAACCTTAAAATAAAGTTCATCATAGGTCTATCCATTACCTGGATATTTTGTTACACCCAACGCCAATCAGAACCTTCTCTATGCCAGCAGCGATGCAATTTCAGATTATGTTTGATAGTAGTTCGACCCCAACATCAATGTATCCTATGACAGTGAAAAAATAATGAATTTTTTGCAAACAGTTATGTTCAATTAAAAAAATGGTAGAACCAAAAAATAGCGGGACATTACACTTAAAAGTAGATGAAATTCATAAATTAATGTAAAGTGCTAATACAATGTCAATATCATAATAGGATACAAATAAGATTGATGAGGATAAAATAATATTTTGATACTCAATCTTCCTCTAAATCAACTAAAAGATCCTTCAAATTAGGGTTGTCATCAAGAGCTGACTGGAACTCTTTTGGAGCCTTTAATGCGTCTACTTCAGTAGTCATACCCTTTGGTGCATGCACAACAATAGACCAATTGCCATCGTTTATGCACTTCGAGTAGAATACCTTCTTTACATTCTGAAAGGCACAAATAAAAGGCTCGTCGACTATGCGGTCTTTAGTCTTCAGCTTTGATAAATCTACCATAATAAGTTTGGAGTCGGGATCAACTTTGCAAGCATTCGTTGTATCCTCCACCTTTACCCAATCACAATAGAATACGGTTTCTGTGAAATCCAAGTAATCAAGTTCTAGGATTTGTTGAATTATCCCATAATAGGTTAGCACCGTATTCTTTGGATTTTTATCACTTTTGCTAGCGATACAGGTGGTCAAGGCAGAAATTGATATTCCACTGTTTTGCGTCAAAAGCTTTTCCTCATATGGATATGAAATGAAATCAAAACCGTTGGTGCGGAATTTCTTAAACTCTTTTGCACGAAAACTAGGACCTTTTGCTAGGCGTGCAAGTCTGGAAGAGACATCACCTCTTTTTAGAAGCTGCATTTATTAATGAATTTGTATTAGGGCATGTTTTTACCACACATGAATAAATAACCGCACACATAAGATGTGAAAAGTACCTCTTTTGACACCCATGCCCTAAAGTCAGTTGTCGTCCAATTTCTCCTTTGATTTTGGATAATTTCGTTCTCGTACTTCCTACCGAAAAATTATAGAGTTTAGATCATAAAATAAAAAATACATATAATCAAAGAAGAAGAATTCAGTAGATACTCACTGTCTCCAGTCTTGGACTTCATCTTGCGATTCGAAGACATGACGAGTTGCTTGCTCGTATTGTAGGTTTGTGAGTTTCACCTCTTTAGGGTTCCCAAACGATAATTCGTCCTCAAACTCGTCAGGTTCCTCTATCACTCGTTCTCCACGAGGATTAAACCTCCTCACCTCTTGTTCTGGCATATGTTCCCTAGCGTATAGCGATGATTCCACCGTTACGTATTCTTCAGCAATTGACCCTCCAATATACCGTGTATTCTTTACATAATCTTTGAAGGTTTTCATCAAGCGCTCAAAAGGATACATCCAACGATACCTCACGGGACCACATAATAAAGCTTCATCGCATAAATGCACAAGCAGGTGGATACTGATATCGAAGAATGACGGAGGAAAATATTTCTCTAACACACAAACTGCCTCGGCTAAAGTTGATTTCGCAGCTTTAATGTGTCTTCTGTTTACCACTTTTGCACAAAGTAGGGTAAAACACAAACTGATTTGCATAATTGCCCGACGGAGATCTTTGTGTTCAGAGAAGCAATGCCGAAATAACAACGGGATTAATTGGATGATTACGTGCCAGTCGTGAGACTTGCACTGTTTCAAGTCATTTGCTTGGTAGTTTACTACCCTACGTAAATTACCAGAATAACCGGTTGGAGTCTTCAAGTTGAACAACGTGTCTAAGAGGATCTTCTTCTCACTAGTAGTCAAAGTGAAAGCAGTGGGGGGGATAGAAATTCTTCCTGTCGTTGGATCATTTTTTAACCACAGTCTCTTCTTTATTTTCATATCCTGTAGATCTCGGCGGGCACGCTCTCCATCTTTGGAATGAGATCCACCCAGACATGTTCCTATCAAATGTTCTGCAACATTCTTCTCTGTGTGCATCACATCAATTATATGCCTTACACGATGATCTTTCCAATACGGCAAATCAAAAAATATTGATCGCCTGGACCATGGCTTCGCTTTACTAGGGTCGTTCGGATCCTCCCTAGCTTTACGCTTCAGGTTTACAAACTGGGGGTGTTTGCCTACATACCTATTCCCCGCAGTCGCAGCCACCGCCTTCTCCTCAATTTGCTGACCAGAAAGTCGACTAGGTGCCGTTCTTCGCTCGTGACCGACAGGCAAAAAGTTAGACTTGTCGTTCCTAAAAGGGTGACTGGTCGGCAGAAATCTACGATGACCCGTGTAACTCAACTTACCACTATGTTTTAACCAACAGGCTTCAGTTTCCTCCCCACATATGGGACATCCATAATAACCATGAACATTACAACCGGACAAGGTCCCATAAGCAGGAAGATCGTGGATCGCCCACATCACCATTGCTTTAAGTGTGAACTCTTCACCCTTATGAGAATCGAACGCCGTCACGCCTTTATCCCACAACTCTTTAAGTTCTTCGATTAATGGTGCTAAGAATATATCAATATCATCACTGGGAGCCTTAGGCCCGGGTATCAACAGAGATAACAATGTGAACTCCTTTCTCATGCATAACGTCGGAGGAAGACTTAAAGGCGCCATAAGAACTGGCCAATAACTCTGACTAGTACTTAAATTACCGAAAGGGTTAAACCCATCGGTTGAGATTGCAAGACGAACGTTGCGCGGTTCCTTTGCAAATTCATGGTGTTGTGCATTTGAAATTTGCCAGATGAGTGAATCAACCGGATGACGCATCAAATTCCCACCCACCTCGCATCGAGCATGCCATGTCATGGCCTCCGCTATCCACGGTACAGTAAAAAAACGTTTTAACCGTGGCCCAAGTGGAAAATATTTCAAAACCTTTTGTGGGACTTGCGAGCACTTGCGATTTTTTGCATGTTTGTCATTTCCATTCTCACAAACCATATATCTAGGCTCACTGCATACAGGACATTCATCCTTCTCTTCGTGCTCATTCCGGTACAATATGCAATCATACTTGCAAGCATGAATAGATTTGTATTTCAAACCTAAACCCTTCAAACTCTTCTTCATGGTAGGATAATTGTCTGGTAACATGTTCTCTTTTGGGAGAATTTCTTTAACCCACTTAAGAATTCCGGTTACGCTGTTTCCAGACAAACCAAATTGACTCTTCAAATTATGCAAACCAATCATTGCATATAATACCGAGTGATCTTCATCGCAATCTTTATACAACGGTCTAGCCGCATCTGCTTTCAACCGTATGTATTCCCGATCTCCTAGTAGTTCAGCATCAATTTGTTCATTTACTTGGTCATAATGCACATTATTTGTATCCATAGGTTGGTGGTTTTGTTGGTTGTGGAGTCCGTAAGCATCATCAATTAAGTCGGTCAATGGACGATGTGTTGGTGAATCATGTACCACTTCTACTCCTTGAGGTTCCGTTACACGGTCGGCTCCCGGTAATTCTTCTGGAACATAAGGTACAACTTTTTCACCATGGTATGTCCATATTATATAGTCTTGACAGATTCCCCACTTTAGTAAATGCAACTCAACAACTTCCAATGACTTATATTTTCCGTTAATACAATGAGTGCACGGACACGGAATCTTCTCACTTTTAAGATTTTTGGAAGCATATTTAACAAATTCATAAACGCCCTTTACATGATTAATTGATATCCGGTTAGTCTCTCCCATCCACTCTTTGTATTGTGGGAAATCCATGTAATAATCTTCAAATTTCAGTCCTGTGGTAATAGGTTAAAAAATATTATTACAACTGAAACAGAAAGAATATTCTTACGACTGAAACAAAAAAAATATCATTCCATACGAAACAAAACCAATATTCTTACAACTGAAACAAAACCAATATTCTTACAACTGAAGCAAAACCAATATTCTTACAACTAAAACAAAAAAAAATTATTACAACTGAAACGAAAGAAAATATTATTAAACCTTGGCCAACAGATAAAGTGGCCAAGTAATAAAAGATTTTGCATAATTCCTCAATTCCATCCCATCCCCGCTGTTAACGTACACAGGTACATCTCCGCAGCCGTTGTATATTTCATCGACCATTATTTTAGCCTCACCCTTCTCCAAAGGTCGGCGATGTACTAGAGTCCCCCTTTCCCTGGAGATGAGTATGCACACGCCAACAAACCTCGAATTGCTCATGTCCTTGATATAGTACTCTTCGCCATAGTCACCGTGAGCTGTTGACGATGATCCGAGCCCCGTGATTGGAGGATGAGGCATTTGAGAGGGGAATGTTGGAGGGGAAGGATGTGTGAAATCTTGAGGAGGCATTGGGGGCCTATAACTTTCAATAAGATTCACAAGTTTCCCAATTTGATTGTTCAATAATCCCAGGGAATTTTTAAGGTCATGGACATCCCCATCGGTCTTCTGTTGGTGCTCCTTTTGGGATGAGATATAATTCTTGACCGAAGATAGCTCGTCCACAAGAGGTGCAATGTGTTGAAGTTTTGTTTTTGGCATATGTGAGCCAACGCCTCTCGTCCTCCCCCTTTTGTCCTTTCCAAAGGTCTTAGTCAGGGCATCATTTTCAAGGTCAAAGTCATCAGTAGGGCACGAATCTGATTGACTGCTGATGGCCTCTATTGATTCCAGTGTCTTAGCCAACTGCAGGGGGAATTTATTATCTTTGTCCCGTCGAGCATGAAGGAATAAGTTGGATCGATTTGGGTTTTTACCGGCATCTGGACCATCTTTTGTCCTACTCTCCCATTCATTCTTCAAATCCTCATATGATTTGGATCCCAGCCTATGGATATCAGTTTTTTGTGCCCTATTTTTTTTGTTTTGCTCCCTCTGGACCAACTTGTTTTCCTTCGCCTCATTCTCCAAAAACTTATTCCACTGATCCACCGGCATTTCAACATTGGGAGGCACTTTCTCTTTCAAAGCCAAAATATCGGAGCTCGCTACCTCTTTCGGGAAATGTTTCTTCCGAAGGTTTCTCCTGTATGTCCTCAATCCTTCAGCAACCCGAGATAGAACCTTATTCTTGGAACGGTCAGGAAATGAGAAATGCTTGCAAAGTTGGTTATATATGTCATCTTTGACAGATTGATCAACAAGGTTCCAATTATCTGGTCCACCGACTCCCACGTTCATTTTTCCCAGCGACAAACACCGGGCTTTAAAGTTCAGCACGTCACTCCTATCACCCATCGGGTTATTCCCGAGAAGGGAGAATCCAATAGGCTTCTTTTCATTTGAGCGGGAGGCATCATGAGTGTTGGATTGGGGCGTTAAAGCAACGGGAGTGCCGGATTGGGGTGTAGGAGCACTTGGGGTTGGACTTGGTGAGGAGTGAACCATTGGTGGAGTTGTGAATTGCTCAGCCATTGGTGTTGAGAATTCGGGTTCTGCAGAAGATGGTGAACCTCGTTGTGGTGTCACATCGGCACTTGGTACCCTAGGGTTGTTTCCTCTCGACATTATCTACAAAAATTAAAAAATATGAGTGACTAAATAATTATAGTAATATGAAATTATAACTAATTAATCAAGCTTAATTAGTTTTAGATATATAAATAGATAGATAGATACCTTTTCAAAGTAAGACTTTAGAATAAGTTCAATGTGTCTGATCTCCATCCATTCGGTATTAGTTTTTAAGAACCTATAAATTTTTGCACGTGGCCAACTAGAAGGAAGGGTATCTATGATTGATGTGTAGATGTCAGTGACATGAACTCGGAATCCCCTATTTCTCAACTTGTTGGCAAGATTCAATTTTACGTGCATGTGGCGCGAGACATCACAGTCTATGTCAATGCTCTCTGTACGCAGTTGTATCCATAACGGGTGGATTTTTTTTTCCGCCTTCTCCAACAACGTAACCAAGGTCAGGGCTATGTCGGGATTATGTGTGTGAAATATATTTTGTATAACGTCATCCCAGTTTTCTGGTAGAGAAAATAGAATACGATCGAACAAGTAATCTTGCTGGATATCAAATCCATGATTTATAAGGTAGTTAAATTGTTCGATCTTTTTATTTCCGTACCTATAAATAGGAGTACCCTCTATATGACGCACGCTAATAAAAGAGTTATGTGTGCGGTCTAATTGCAACCTGTCCCACTCTTGTTGACAGTATTTATCACCGTGCCTCATTTTTCCTGAGAAAAGTAGTATCCAACAAATTTTATAACATATACATTTATCGACACTAGTATCAATTCAATAAATTCAACATAGTATCCAACACGACATGCATATAACCCCCAATATAGTATGATGGCACGCATATAACCCCCTATAAAATCCCACGAGGTAGATGTAATTTTTTTTTTTACTTATTAAGAATCCATTTAATAATATTTTGTCAAAAAAAATATAATGTCTAGGGTTATATTTTGAATAATATTTTGTCAAAAAAAAAAATCCCAATACAATGTCTAGGGTTTATTGAAATAAAATGTCTAGGGTTTATTGAAATAAAATACAATTTGTTTGTATTTACACACATAAACACACATACACACATACATATAAACATAAATCTATACATACACACACATATATACAAATCTATACATACACACACACATATAAACATAAATCTATACATACACACACATATATACAAATCTATACATACACACACATAAATCTATACATACACACACATATACACACATATACTAACACAATGAGAATCGAAATGCACGAGAATCGAAATGAGGGATGGAAATCGCACAAATAAACACACAATACCTTTCTGAGCCGAAATCTCAAGGATGGAAATCGCACAAATCGCCTAGGGCTTTAGACACTGACCTCGATCGACAGAAATGAAATGAGGGAGGCGCGATTATTTTTTTTAAGGACTGAACCTGGTCACGGCCAACCACCGTGACCCACCATGCGCGACCCTTAAATGAACTGCTGCTCGATTGAACCTCGTCACGGCCCAGAGCCGTGACCCCCAGTGCGCAACCTGCAAACCCCACCACTGCTCGAATGAGGGATGGTCACGGTCTAAAGCCGTGACCCATACAAGGAAATGGTCACGGCCCTCAGCCGTGACCCGTGACCCCCATTGCGCAACCTGCAAACCATCACCACCACTGCTCGAATGAAGGATGGTCACGGCCTAAAGCCGTGACCCATACCCAGAAATGGTCAGGGTCTTCGGCCGTGACCCTAAATGTGTGTGTTATTTACTTCGTCGTGCCTTTGGTCACGGACTTGGGCCGTGACCCCATCCGCGACCAGTTTGGAGGGAATTTTGGCGCGAATTTGGCGCCAAGATGGTCACGGTCTGGTCACGGACTTGAGCCGTGACCCACAGTGGTCAGGGACTTGGGCCGTGACCACTTTCAAAGCATCCATGGTCTAGTGTGATAATAAATATGGTCACGCCCAAAACAGCCTTGGTCATGGCCCAAGTCCGCGACCAACGGGTCGCGGACTTGGGCCGTGACCAACTCGGCGTGACCATTCGCAGGATTTGGTGTAGTGTAGGTCCATCATCTAGAGGATGCTAAGCCAATTCTTAAAGATAACCACTGAGAGACATGCACGAGCGATGAATAGGCACCTAGACGCGCTAGCTAAGATAGCCCAAAAATTGGACATGGACGATTCAGAAGCAACCATCACAGTACAACGGAGGATGGTACCTCCCATAGTGAAGTGCTTATTTCCAAGTGACAAATCGAAAGTCTGAAGGTACCCAATAGTGAAGTAATTAGAAACTAAATAAGGAGAGATGGAGATGAAGATGTTAGAACTGGACAAATAAGGAGAGAGGGGGTTCTTATCAAGGTGCTTAGGAGAAGAAGAAGAAGAAGCTGGATAGAGGTTTTCAGCAATGCATGAGATACATTACGAGGATACTGATATACCTATTTTATCGCTGGTTTTAGTGGGGGGTTGCTACAGGCCCACCATGAGCACAGAGGTTCTTCGTCTGCAGCAGGGCTATCTAAAGTACCAAACCCAATTTGACCAGCCAGTGGAAGGTAACTTCATATAATAATTTGAGGATTTGAGGTAACCATACATAGCTTATCTGAAAAATAGTGAGTTTTCAACAGAGAGAGCAAATGAGATTTATCTTCAAAAGAGAGTGGCTCACTTATATCTAATAGAACGGGAGCTTTACAGGAAGGGATACAATGAGAAGGCATTGACATGCATAGATAAAAGGGGATGTATGAGCCCTCCCACATAGGAGGTGACAAATTGTATGATCAACTAATAACGTTGGGGAACTATTTTCCAACCATAGAAGCTGACTCCATTGGTTATGTAAAGATATGAAGAGCTTGCCAAGTGCATGGCAACATAGTACATTACCCGTAAGTCAGTTTGTAAACCTTAGCAACTCCTTACCCCTTTCATACATGGGCATTTGATCTGGTGGGAAAAATCATCCCAGCCTCTCGTGGAAAAGCTTTCATTATCGTTGCTACAAAATTATATATCAAATGGGTAGAGGTCATTCCTCTAAGGAGAGAAACTGCCCAAGTGGTAACCCAATTTATAAATGAGTATACCATATGCATGTTTGGTATACCCAGGGTAATCCTCATAGACAATGGGAAGAAATTCATATGCAAGGATGGAACTCCTCATTGACGAGTACAAAATCGTGCACAACAACTCAAATATCTCCCACCTAAAGGGAAATGGCCAAGTAAAGGCCACAAATAAAATATAGATCAATATACTAAAGACAATGCTTAAGGATATTCTAGGGGCATGGGATGATAAGATAGCCATGGTACTATGGGCATACCTCACTTTAAAGAGAAAATCGACTAGGTTCACCCCATTCTCACATGTGTATGGTACTGAAGCTGTCCAATCGGTGGAATTGGTGGTACCCTCATCTAGGGTATATCTCTAATCAATGGACTTATCCCTGACCAACGACAGGTGAAAATGGAGGCACTGGATGAGCATAGAGATAAGGCCAAAGAGAACTTCAAAATATACACCCAAAAGTTGTCTAGAGCTTATGAGAACCTAGTCAAGACCAGGGAGTTTCAAGTGGGAGACTTGGTCCTTCGCGTGTCCATACATCATCTCCGCAGCATATCGACGTCAAATTTCAAACCCAATTGGGAGGGTCCCTTTGTGATATGGGGGTAGGCACGTCAGGGTACTGCCAAATATCGAAGCCGAAGGGTGATTGTCTTCAATCCATCAATTGCAAGTGGATAAAGAGGTATTATTCCTACTCTTGTTAAAAATTCATTTCTTTTGAAGAGTTTGAGCTACCTACTCTAAAACCAGAAAAAGTTTTTTTTAAGATGATATATTAACACAGTCTTGTAAAGATTACACAATATGAAAGAAATGAATAGAAACTCTTTTTTATCATTGCATGATGACTCTTATTTTGGTTACTTGCTATATGAGGTAGATGCACAAGAACATTTTTTTGCTAAAACAAAAAAAAGGTAAAAAAAATGGAAATACTCTCTACTAAACTAGAAGAGGGTCCATGACAGAAGGAACATTCCTCATTATACTTGGGGGTACATCCATACCAAGATAAAATTATATTGAGCAAAGTCCTTACAGGCATAATAGATAAATTTTCTTGCCACTAGGCCAGTAGGAGGTTGTTCTCCTAGGTAATAATAAAAAAATATGTCATTTTTTATTATTATCTCACAACAGATTTATAGCCTAGAGAACAAGTTCTAATCTCTGTTCTCACGAAAAAAAATTGGGTTTTACTTGACTAGTTCTCCAAAAATGTGTACAAGGGGATCTACCCCCAACTCTAAAATCATTATTTTTCTAAGACTAAAAGGTTCCTAAGAAAATTCTGGAACAAGGATCCTGTAGACCAGGGGCAATTTTTGATAAGAAAATCGTAAAAAAAAAATCTTTATTTACATTTGTGAATTACATTCAAAGTTTGAGGAAAGGATAAGGGCTAAGCCCCTCTCCCAGTTATTCCCTCAAAATGAATGCTCATAGAAAATTACCCCACAGTCACATGGGGATGCATTGAAAAGTATAACTTGCCCAGACTTATGCAAGTATCCCCACAGTATATGGGGTATTTCAAATAGACCAAGTGATCACAGAAAATTAGAGCATGTCATAGTAATCAGACATCAAAGTAGAGATAGAAGCAAAGAATAAATAGCATAATGGAAGTCAACAAAGGTTTTTCATTAATAAATGAGCAGTTCTTTACATATGAAAAA
Source organism: Sambucus nigra (assembly GCA_949130495.1). NCBI lineage: Eukaryota > Viridiplantae > Streptophyta > Magnoliopsida > Dipsacales > Adoxaceae > Sambucus > Sambucus nigra. Next base: position 417,280,751 of record OX422209.1, on the reverse strand, counting down.
AAAGAAAAAACAAAATGAGGCCTACACAGCAAGACTAACTACCCACTAGATAAAATAAAAAACAAGTCATGTCGTGAGCGTATGTCGGTATAAGACGGACCTGCCTTCTCAAAGAACTGTTCCTCTAGCCTGGACATCATAGCCTCATCCTCCGTGTCACCAGCCTCAAGCTTAACCAACTTGGCTTACTGAATCTGACCCCTAGTTTGAGCAGCCTCGTCCTGACGTTACTGGACCTAGTACTACCTAGATGTATGGAGCCTCATCATGTTCTTAAAAGGGGGGCTAAGGAAATGATGAACTACAATGTCAAGCTAGTCCAGTTGTAAATAATAGAAACTCTGGAGATCATAAAGAACCTAGAGAAATAGCGTAGCTCTCATACTAGTCATGTCAGCAGGAGAAGTGGACACGAAGTCATGAAGGTGGTTAGCCAGGGCCCTCAAGTTGAAGACCGTGAGGCTATCGATGTTGAGCATACTCTGAGGCGTAAAAGTCTCAGGATAGTGCTGCAAGACCATCTTCAGCACATCTCGCTCATGCATTAGAAATATCAAAGGCAACTCTAAGCGCCATAGTGCACTCATAAAAGACTCTAGAGCCTCTACCTTGATATCATCATAGCTCGTGTTTTGTGACTCGAGCTCAAAAAGAGGAAGAGAGGAATACTCACTAGATCCAGCATCGCCAGCAGTCTGAAAGATCTACTCTACTTCACTAGTTGCCTCATCGGGCTCACAGAATAGATCGTGCAAAAGGAGGAGTGAAAGAAGAGATAAGTCACAAAGAAATATGGATAAACGGTTGAATATCTCTACTCAAATAAAAAACAAAGACTGCAAAATCATACCCCATAGCCTAGAGGAGTCAGTATGTTGCTGCCAAATCGAGGAGTCACCACGTGAGTTTGAACACTAGCTTAACAGAAGATGGACAGAGTTACTGTCAATATTTTTTTTTGTGAAAAAAATAAAAAATATACTAACTTTAACACTCAGAAGTAAACTAGGTATGACAGTCTAATACCTAAGGAGTGCATAGTACATCACTCATAGTATGTCCCGTAGAACGAGGGATGACCGCCTCACTAACCTTAAAATAAGGAAACAGGGGTGTAAGGGTGAGCCTACTTGTACAGTAAAATCAAGAAGAAAAGTGAAAATAAAAATAAAAGTAGGGTATGACAGTATAATACCTCTCTTGCAGTGACGTTCCCTGGATGTTCCATAACTATTAGAATAGTTGCAGCGCAAACCTGAAAACAAGGAAACAAGCTAGTATCAACAAGCACTTTCGCAAAAAGAGCAAGTTCAAAAGGTCTAATTAAACCAAGTGTTTACCTTATAGGTCTCATCCGAGACATTAGTCATAGATCTTACAGTAGCAGGAACAGGTGCGACACTGACCTGCGAGATGACAAACCAGGGAAGTGTTAGTAAACTCTTGCACAGAAAATAAAATTCAATGAAAAATAAAAATACATAGTTTTGTACATACCGGAGTAGTATCCCTCCAGGATGCTAGCCAAAGTCTCCTCAAGAACGGGAGCTGGCGTAGTGCAACTTGAAAACCCAAAAATAGGTCCCATAAATAAAGGGACCATAACTAAAGATACGTTAGAAAATGATTTAAAATTATCATACATATAAGAAAAGGAAAGAATATAAAAGAGGGTGCAAAGATTAGCGTACCACTGAAGTCAATTATGCGAAGCTCGGAATAGGTCCCTCCCTCAGACAAGATGACTTCAGCTACACTGGCCTGCAGGCAAGAGAGAGTGGAAAATGTATAAGCAAACAGAGAGCATAGAAACCGCTACTCTTATATAAGAAAATCCTTATACTTGTGTGGTCACCTCTATAGAAATCTAAGTAGAACCTACAGATGGTACCGGAAGAGCTACCTCTATGACACTTACCATAGGCATCATGGGTGAAGAAGCCTCATTAGCACTGACCTGTGAATAAAGGAAGAGTATAAGTATTGACAAGTTGCCCATAATAGAGAAAAAGTATATAGAGAAGAAGTAAAGTCAAGTTAAAATAAGTATTTGTAGAGGTGCTATAATGATGCCTCCAACAAAGACAGTGGCAGTAGGAGCCTCCAAAGCCGTAGGGGATACTAAAGGAGCAACTGAAGAAGTGGATGATGAGGTAGTAGAACTATCCAACTAAACCATGAACAATAAGAAGCAAGACATGAGTGTGAAATTTCAATTACAAAGTAAAGTGAGTCAAGAGATGAAAGTTTTAAAAACAGGTGTACCTGAATTCCCTCTAAGGGACAAGGACGAAAGATGACTGGCGATGCAGTCACAAGAAAAGTATTGGCCTAATAATCACAAAGTTATTAAGAACCAAACACACATAAAGAAAAGAGATGAGCCTAACAAGAATAAGCAATACCTAGGAGGAAGTGATAGCCTGTGTAACATGCTCACTGGAGGCGATGGTGAAAACTGGCTCAGATGGTATGGTCTGGATGTGAGGTCTATTATCCATAGACACAAAGACTCGGGAGATAGGAATCCTCCTAGAAGGTGACAGGTCCGGGACAGTAATTCCTAAAAGTTGTGCTATATCCCAAGTAGAGGAGGGGCTTCGTGAGGATGATCCCTGCAAAGAATGAAGACAAAGTAAAATACAATTATACATTGAAAATAATAATGAATAGATAAAGATGTCAAAAGTGACAAGTTCAAAATACCTCAGGAAGCCCGACAGAAGAACCATTCACCCAGCTGAGGTGGGAGGTGGGGAGGTGTGGCTAGGAGTAATGGTCACCTATGAACACAAAAAGAGAAGGGAATCAAAATGTGTCTAAAAATACAACAGTTTAAAAAAAAGAACTCAAAAAATTTGGTAATTACCTGGATAGAAAAGGACGACACATAAGAGGCCCTCGTCCTTGTAGGAAACCTGAAAGATAGTTGCAAAGGCAAAAAAGAATGAGATAGGTCAATAAAAGAGAAAAAGAAAGAAAATAATATTTAAATAGGGAGGGAGAAATAAACCTCTCTATCTAGACTCAAATAAGAGACTAGCATGGAATTCCTCGCTCGGGGAAAGGGCCCTCAGGCAGGAGGTGGAGGTGACGGATCACTCGTCGCAATAAAAGTTCCCTATAGATGCCATAAAGACAAATATGAATTAAATAGGATCCATGCAAGTTTAACCAGATAACAAGTCACGTAAAAGAAGTCAAGAGAAAATACTTACAGTGGTCGTGCGGGCAGTCTGTCCACACAGGAGATGTCCAGTGGTAAGATTGTTGGAGAAAGGAGAATCAATAATGAAGTTCTCATTAGAGGACTCCCTTGAAACTAGTAACAAAGAAGAAGCATCATGATGATGATCACCATAAGGGTCAATGGCACTCATGTCATTTGAAGAAGAACTATCATCATCATAGGAAAGAGTGATTCTATAATTGACTAGTTCCTCTTCAAATAATGGAGAATGGGAACTAGAAAGTGAACCCCCATGAAAGCCAGTTTCATTAAGTAAAGAGGAGTTAGGTACAGTACCTTCACCAACAGGATTAGAAGTAACAAGAGGCTCCTTAAACAATAACTCCAAGGCTTCATAGCCTTGCTTACGAATAGTCCGGTAGGTCTCCTCCACTCCAAGGTTATTAGTGTTAGACCCATGTTCTGGTGTAGGAAAGGGAGTATCAACCTCAAAACTAGCATTTTTATTTTTGTTGCTTGCCCTAGTCTTTAGTGGAGAGTGAGGGGAAGTAGGGGCAGCAGCAGTGATGGTAGCAGCAGCAGGTGGAGCAGCAGTGGCTAGTATGAAGTTAGAAATATCCACATCAGGATACTTCCTCTTAGAAGCAATAGGGTCATTTGCCTTTTCATTTCACATGGATATGGTAGGTTGAGGTTCAGGTTGTTTGGAATAAATGGATTCATCAAGCAAGGGCTTCACCAAGACTGGGGTGACTTGTTCGATAGACGTGTTAAAAATAGTACTGTGGTGCCATAACATCTTTGGGGTCCTCGTAACTAAGTACTTATCATTATTGGGGAGTTTGATGGATATGGTCTCATCAGGGACTTCCTTCACAATTTTGAATAAGGAGGACTTGCTTCTGCTATAGGGTAAACCAAGAACACGTGAAAGAGGGCATGCAATCTTGAGAGGGCACAAATAAACCTCCTAGATGGCTGACCCTATGAACTACACACTTAAAATTAAAATTGGTAAAAGCCTTAAGGTATATCTTAGAGGGGAAGGTTCTCGAAGGATAGGAAGGTAAGTGAACACCTTGATCATAGCCAAACTGCCTCCTCACCCTCTCAGAGTGGTAGAACTCCACACCCTGGCCCAGATCAGTCAAAGAAGGTAAAGTACATGCAAAAATCATAAAATCTTCTCAATGAGAGGGCAAGTGGAAATAGACTTAGCGTCAGTAGGGCAATAAAGGTACCTCGAGTGGATGAGAAGGAGCCCCAAGTGAAAATACCACCCACTCTTTTGTAATAAGTTCTGATGCAGAACACATCAATATTATCTGTCAAAGGCCCTAGGGAGGACTTGGGGACCATCTTGTGCCACCTCGTAGCACAAGAAGCATCATTGTGGTAGGCCTTACCTCTGAGGCAAAGTTAGGAAATCTCTAAAAAAAATGACATAAATATGAAGGTGTTGGTGAAATTGATGGCATCATGGCATCCATAATATCGCTTAACGTCTACATGAGCACGATCTAACCGAGTATAAAGGTATCCCAATGTTAGAGCTGCAAGGGGGACTATCCTCCCTCGAGAAAGTCTCATGGCTAACTTCAAAAGAAGTTCACGAAGGGAATCATCTGGTCTCCCTGGAAATAAAAACCTATTGAGAAAGGTGATAAAAAAAATTTCCAAGTGTGAAGAAAATTTCATCTTTGGGATCTCCTGACTCCTTAAGACCATGCTCGAGCTCTCTCCCTTGGAAAGTTGCTCAAAATCCTTGAACCAATACCTTTGCCAGTTGGTAAGGGAATGATTGGTAGTATTGGTTTGAATTATGTCAATGTATTTAGACCACTCACCTAAGGTTGAGTGGAGCTCTTCTACCATCACCTCATCAATCTCATCCTAAAAACCATTAGAAAGTACATGATCTCCCAAGTAAGGCAGGGTGAGCAACTACCAAATATTTTCTATGGTAATAGTGAACCCACCCTAGTCAGTGACAAAAGTATGTTAGTCTTTACTCCAACAAGAATCCGATAAAGTAAAAGTGTTACCATGCTTGGCAATTGAGAGAGTATTGCGCTTGCATTCAAATGAGAAAATTATATATTAAACACCTTTTAACTCAAACAAACCCTAAACATGCAACTAGGTGTGATTTAATCAAGAAGTAGATCATGAGGATTAAATAAACACACACAATTGAGAAAAAAATCCCCCTAAGGGGCAAAACCATTTATTTTCATTATAATATTGTAACTGTACAATTTCGGATTACAATGAAAATACAAGTGACTAAGAATTACCCTCAGGTGTCGGATTTTGTAGTCGACGACTGGAGTTATCCCTTTCCAGTAGGGCTGCAATGAAGAAGAAGAACGGTCTTCTCCATAATGGTATGAACAGCAAAAGTGCGTTCCTGGGTTGCAAAGTGATTCACAAGTGTTTGGAAATTTGTGTGAATAAAAAACCTAGAGTCTTGGTACTCAATAGGTTAAGACTTAGAGTTTTTTGTACTCTGAAAATCGTGTATGGAAGTCTTAGAAAACCACTTCCCGTAGTGGGTTTATAAAGGAAACGTTTAGCCTAGAAAATCTGACCACGATCTGCTGAAGTTTATCCCAGGCGGACCGGTCCAGGTCTGAGGCGGATCGGTCCGAGTAGACGGACCGGTTCTTTTTATTTTTGGCTTCTTCGGTTCGCTTGCGGTTCGGGGTGTACTGGCTTTTCAGCAGGCGGACCGATCTGGGTCAGAGGCGGACCGGTTCGCAGGCGGATCGATTCTTTTTCCAGGGCGAACCGGTCTGGCCTGTCAGACTTTGATTCCTCTTCTTCTTTCGATATTCGGATCCGTTGATGACTGTATGAATCTTTGAATTTCTTCAACGGTGTAACGGCGTACGACATAACAAATTGATAATGGACAAAAATGTCCTTACAACAATTGAGAAAGACTTCAGACTGTTGATAGTAGTGGTAAGGCCTAGTCCCTCAATAAAATCCTTATGCGAGGGGGTGGCCAAGACATGGTCTACCCAAAGCCCCCACTCATCTGGGGAACCTCCACCAACCTTATCCTCAATGTTGGAATGGGAAAAATTATCCTTGTCCACTCACACCCTAAGAATGATATCAGGAAAAATAATAGGAAGGTTAGAGGACTCACTCAAACCCACACAGGACTACTCGTTAATCTTGGCTTTGAACAACTGCTCAAAATTGGCGAGGGAGGTCATGAAAGTATCTTCAACACCAAAATAGGGGCAAGACAATAGAGGCTAAAATCCCTCTTTAAGCGATTGGCCAAGTACTCCTTCGGAGATTTGGAGTAGGTGATGGACGAGGGACCCCCTCTGGTGGTGACCTCAACAGATGAACCATCCAAGGCAAAGGTGGTGGAATCCAAAATAGTGGAAGTGATGGTGATGGATCTAGTGGACAAAATCATAAAAATGTACGAAAATAGGCATCATGCCCACTAGCACCTCACTAGTGGTGGTGGCAATAGTGGAAATAGGGTTGACAGTGGAGGAAGAAGCCATTTTGACGTTAAAAATAGAGTAAGATGACAACGAACAGAGGAAGCATTAATGGAGGTTTTGAAGATTTTTATTATATCTCTCTCTTTCTATAAAAAACTCGACTCAAATGAATTGAAGAAGTAAAAGGAGAAGAGGGTTTAAAAAGCCTTTTATAATGAAAAAGGCCCACATGCTCATGCCAATTAAAAAAGGAGAAAATCACTTCCTAAATAATGGGATGCCTATTCCCTCTTCAACACGTGTCACCTCGAGACCTTCACTGTGGACTGATACGACAGACCTATTTAGTTCCAACAGTTCCATGATGAGACTGAAATAAATTGTTCATATTATAAGATAAATTGAATCGTTGCTTATAAAAATCTTTGGTCTACCACCCACAAAGATTTTTGTACAAGGGGACTAATGTAGAGGGGTGTTTATTCGTTGGAGGAAGGCCCAAGGTGAGCAGGTCCACATGAAGGGGATGCCTCTACTCAAATTATCAATAAAGGTTTATAACAATGGGGACTACCTAGATTGATCCCACATGACCAAATGGGACACTTAATCAAGGGGACTAATCATGAGAAACCCCTTGTCCCAATATTAAAGCTACAGAAAAAATGATAAGAATGAGGGAGGCTCAGCACGAGCAACCCCTTACAAAGGATGCTACGTCCAAAGGGGGATGCCAATTAGATGAGGAGGGATCACTACGAGCAACCCCTCATCCCAAAGTCCAAGTCACATTGAATAAAAAAGGATTCAGAGGTCCCATCACGAGCAATTACTCGTCCCAAGGTGAAAGCCACGAATAATAGGCAAAGACGAGGAAGGATCATCATGAGAAGACCCCCATTCCAAGACTAAAGCCACAAATAATAGGCATGGACGAGGAGGGATAACCACGAGTAGCCTCTCATCACAAGACTCAAGTCACAGGAAAAAGTCAAGTTGGAAGGGCTCACCATGAGCAACCTTCCTAAATAAGTTGAGGCCACATAAAAAGGCTAAGAGGCCACATAAAAAGGCTAAGTCAAGGGGACTCATTACGATCAACCCTCTCTTCCCTAGTTCACATATCACAGAAATAGAGGAAGGGCAAGGAGTTCTACCTAAAGTGGCTCATCTTCCCTATGTGACTTACCACTAAAATGACAGAGAGTGAGGAGGTCCAATTAGAGTGTCCTCCCCCACAAGATTTGTCACAAAAAAATAAAAGTAGTAATATTTAATTTCTTGTATGTACCCTAGTTGTGCTAGCAGGGCTCAAAAAGGCTAGTTGGGATCTCTAGAAGTTTTCTCCTGGTGGCTGAAAGATAAGATTTGTTAAGAAAACCCAACCACTTAGAACTTTAAGATATAGATAATACTAAGAGACCCTATGAGTCACTCATGTCCTTACACAACTCACATTTAGTCATAATTGAAGTGAGTAGCCAAGAGGATGCTCATAATAAATAAACTTACAAAATGATTTTAGAGAGGGTGGTCCTAGAGGCCACTCTCAAGTTTACAAAGTTTGTACAACAAGTTACCATTAATAAGATATTTACCAAATTAGATATTTTGTCTCCATTAGGGTACATATTTTCTTTTTAACTTTGGTTTACATAAGGTGTCGTCTATCAGAGGGGACAGACGGCTACAAACTCAGTAGGGACATAAGGTATATTACATACCTTGTCCCTATAAGTTTTCCCTCATGTTTTTGGTTTCCAAAAGGCCCAATTTAGCCTTAGTATTCTGTCACACTCTGCTTCTTGGTATGAATGAACAAGAAGTACACATAAAGCAATGAATTAAAGCTAAGGTGGAATAACATAACTTTATTTATTATTAAGTAGGTTTACATAGGGTTGTACCACCGCAGGGGTGAGTTACATTTTTTTTACTACAAACTGTAATGTAAAAAAATAAAAAAGAGCCACTCCTTGCTCCCATCTGGCTTATTCTCTGCCCATACAGGCACATATGCAGATAGGTAACATGTTCCTATCTTTAATAGGGAAGATATATTATCCTCTTTCTCCGGGCGTATCTAGAGAAAAAAGTAATTAGCACAAGTATGCTAAGCATGTTCTACTAGTTCTACAACAAGTATATATATAGGTGATAGTTGGAGCGTGTATAAAATCAGTGTTTAGCAATGCTAAAAAAAAAATCTGATAATCCCATATTATCAGTTTTAGGGGAACTTTAAAAGTTCTGGAACTAATAATCCCATACTTACTAGTCTGTTTTAAGAAAATGAGGTTTAGTTTTAGTTTATTAAGGATCATGTAAAGAAAGTCACGGATTCTTGAGCTAGTAATCCTATACTTACTAGTTCACTAAGGGTGATTGAAGTAATTAAGCCATCATTAAAATCATAATCAACCCAAAACTTTTGGGGAAAAGTAACCTGTTATGCACACAATTAAAGTGGAACTCATATGTATGGAGCAATAATTAAGGCTCTCAATCATCTGAAATCAATAGGCCAAGTAGAAAGTTCCATGGGATAACACGTCAGTTTACTTCCTATTTAATACTGATGCTTATAGTAAAATGGCGCAAACGTACAAGGGTAACTTAATCAATATGAAACATGGCACCAATTATTAGGTGAGAATGGTTTAAATTGATCCTTAGTTAACTTTAAATACTAGTGATAAATTAAAATATCGATGATGTGTTACAAAATATGCAGTATGGCAGTATAATAACATTCACACAGTAAGAGTAAATGTGAACTGTCACATAGTGATATTAATAGAAGTATGCCAAATACACAAAGTTTACTATTGAAAAGGTAGAAAAAACCTACTTGATCAGTATTCGATCAACTTTATATCAAAATAGGATATTGGAAAGAGCTGGTGCTTGATTTTCTATATACAATGTTTGGGTATGTAAGTATTTGGGATTTGGTCATCAGTTTTGTACTAAAATTATATCTTTTAAAGTTTCAGGGGTTTATTTGTAAATATCTTGGGACTTTAAAATACTGAACTAAAGATAATTTTTGAACTTTGGTGTCAGAGACTTTTTATCTTAAAATATTTTGAAGTATTCATAGACAAAATTTGGGGTTCAAATTCATAAGTAGAAAAACTTGAAAGGGGTCAATTTGTAAATTTGGAAAAATATTCCTACGTTAAAACCTAATTTTTCACAACTTAAGCTAAGGATATCCAAACATGTCCTTACCTTATACCATTTTGACTAGAAAAATTTAATAAACATTTTGGAAAAAAATCAAAAATTTCGGATTAGCCACGTGCCCCCTCACGCGCGTGGTTAAAGATCCTATTGAAAGTCATCATCTTCAACCTCTCGACTTTGACTTCTAGGGTTTCAAATTTTTTACCTTGATTTTCTATTATTTCTTAACTAATTTAGCCTAATTTTTCATGAGGAATCGATATATATATATATATATATATATATATATATATATTGCAGACTGAGACTCGATGTAGCTCAAGATTAAAAAATGTGTGTTTTACTAAAATTTTGACTTGATATTCGTTGATTTCTAGATTATGGCAAGGATTCTTATGAACTTGGGTTGGTTGTTTCTATATATAGGAGTAGTTTGGTTTTGGTTTCAAAGATTAAGATGGATTATACATGGAGAAATTTGGATTTTTAGGTTTTGAGTTCAAAATACACATTCGATCGATTTGAGCTTTATATACACATTCATGGCTTTTAACCACTACACTCGAGATCCTTAGGTTATAATGAAGTTATATGTAGCTTGAAACCAAAGTTTAGAGTATTATATCAAGATTCACTATTAAAGCTCAAGCTTCAATGGTGTTTCTTCATATTTCTTCTATCCTTGGCTATTCTACACGTAAAAGCTTGCATATTATGATTGTTCTAACTATCTTAACTACACATAAAGTAAATGAAATGGAAAGAACTATAAATTATGCATAAAATCATAATGTACCTAGTTTGAGGGAATTTTCAAGTTTTTGAACTAGGTTGTAAGGTGTGTTTATACTTCTGAATTTGTGGGGGTATTTATACTACATTCTCAAGGGATTTGATTAATGCACTGGGGTGGTAGATGTGAACTAGTTTATGTAGAGTCTTCAATGTTGGTAATGGGATTCACATGTTTACATGGTGTGTACATGTACCTTTTAACCTCTAGTGCTAATGTTGTGCACTAGGTGGACAGGGATTCAACTGAAATTAAAGAAACTTACAAGTTTGGCCCTTTGTTGGTTTTATAATTACTTCTATATCTTTAAAAGTATACTTTTTGTAAAGTATAGGGGCATTTTGGTAATTTTAGAAATTTTCAAGGGTTGAATGATAATATTAGGTTAACTAAGGTCTAAAGGATTGATTTGATGTAAATCTAAATCAAGTCATCTTGCTTTGAAACTTTCAAGGGATTTTTGGTAGTTTGCTAAAACTTCAAGGGGTCTATGTTAATTTAGTAAAAGTGTAGGTTTATAAGTGTAGTTTCTTTCCTCTATAAAAGACTTTTGATTTCGAGCATTATAAGGGTTTAAACAATAGCTGTAGGTATTTTAGGGTTGAAAAATTCTCGGTTCTTACGGTCTAATTACCTAAACAAAATCCGTCCTCAAAATTTTCCTTAAAATAAGTGAGGGTATTGATCCTTTGTTGCTTGTTCTGGTTCCTATGTATCTTCTTACTGATTCTGATGCTCGCACAGTACTTTAACTTATGAAATTTCCTTGTTTCAGAAATACTTCACCTAACGGTCAAGAATTTGAATAGGACATACTTCAAATTCATGGTTGGGTTCGATGGAAATGTTTTTCCATGTAACGATATGGGATAGATCTTAAAATACTGGCATAACACATGAAATACATTATGGATATTGGATAATTCCACAGCTAATTCTAATTGATAAGCTACGGAGCCGATTCTTTTAGAAATTGTGAAAGGTCTAATATATCTAAGGGCTAGTTTTCCTTTCTTCCCAAAGCATAAAATTCCTTTTTGTGGAGAAACTTTCAGAAATACCGACTATGTACTTGAAACTCTAAGGGTTTCTGATGTTGTTCTACATAAATTTTTAGTCGATTTTGGGAAATCTTTAATTTCTCTCGAATTTGTTGTATTACTTCAGTGGTTTCCTAGATTATTTTAGGACCAAATTGTTTACTATCTCTAGATTCTATCCAACATACAGATGATCTACCGGTTATTTCGTATAAAGCTTCAAACGGACCAGCTTCAATACTAGCTTGATAGCTATTGTTATATGAAAATTCGACAAGAGGCAAATATACATTCTAGTTGTCAGACATATCTAGTAAACATGCTGGTAACATATCTTCTAAGGTTTATATTGTATGTTCTGATTTTTCATCCATTTGTGGGTGGAATGTGGTACTTAAATGGAGTTTAGTACCTATTGAAGTTTGCAACGCTTGGCAAAATTTTCCTACAAAACAAGAATCTCTATCTGATAAAATAGATAAAGGAATTCTGTATAATCAAATAATTTCTCGAATGTAGAGCATGCTAAGCTTTTGGAATGAATCATTGGTCTTTAAAGGTAGAAAATGAGTAGATTTGGTAAGTCTATCTACTATTACCCAAATTGAATTATATCCTTCGGATGTTGATAAGAAGCTTTTTGCGTATATGGTCGTTGTCTTCAAAAGCCACCCTTAAAATTTCCTTGAGTACCTACAAAACTTGTCTCAAAATAACTCGTATTGCGGTAAGTATGGGTATCAAACCTACTTTCAAGGTGAAACAACTAATGTGAAAACATGCAATTCCAATTTTTTTAGTAAAATATATATTTTTTATTTTTTTATTTTTAAAACAATTTCAAGGGAAAAATTAACTAATTAAATGCTAAAATTATAAAATGACTAAATAATGAAAAAGAATGTGCAACCGAGTGTGAAATAAAATGAGAAGGTCAAGAGATGGGATTGCACCGCATATTCAGTTATTTTAATTTCTCAATTTATTAATTTGAAATATTTCGAGATAATATTAAATCTATAATCTAACTCTCGTTAAAATTATAAATTTAATAAAATCTTTTTCAGAAAATTAATTTAAAAATGTCACACAACGAAAAATTAGGACCACACTATTTTAAGCAAATTACTCGCTATGATCAATTTAATGAAAATAATATCAATCCTCAAATTTCAATACCGAATTAATATTCAAATATAGGAAAAATCTATCTCTAGTTCGATTCCTAAATTCAAACATTAATTTGTTCAATTAATTTACTAACTCTCGTTACATAAATTAATTGGTGACAGTTAAAATTAATTTACCTAGAAATATAAAATTAATGAAACCAATTAATTAAATGAACATCATACGCAGTGCATCCCACCCCTTGAACAGAGCGTTTAGCCAAACATTGTCATGTTAGAATAAACATCATTCAATAATATAGCAAGAATGAAAAGGAAAGAGAAAGAAATTCAATAAGCAAAATTTTCTTGTCGAACTTGTTCATGAAAGTGTGTTTCAATCTTCTCACAAATCCAGCACTTGATTACACCAAAAAGAATAAAAACAAACCTACAAATTTATTCTAAACTAAACTAATTATTTTTTGTATTTTTCTGAATTTTTTCATGACCATAAACTGTACATAATATACACATTTTTTTATCTCTCTTGCGTCTCTCTCCGTGTATTGCTTTTTTTTCAATGAGTTGATAGCCATTTTTATAAGCCACGATTTTTGTTGTTGGATGGTGATATTTTTATGGAATTTCATTTGGATAAGTCAAAGACTTCTTGGTTTCTATTTTTTTTTAATTTTGGTTTCCTATTTTAATGGAGTGGCAGGTTGTGAAATGGGTTTGGTGTGGGTCTTGACTGGCTGGACGAAGTGGGTTTTCAGGTGGTGTCGGGTTGAGAAAATGGGGTCGGGTTTCAAAGGATGGCGGGTCACGGGTTCAGGCGCCAGGGGTGGGGCTGAGGCGCGCCTGCCGGAGCAAGGGCGTCGCTGGAGATGAGTAGTAGGCTGCGGTTTTGGGTTGTCCAGTAGCTGGTTCGCGCCAGAGGTGGTTCTCGAGTTTTAGGCGCTGGTAGGAGGGAGAAGCATCCGGGTTGTGATTGAAAGTTGGTTTAAAGATCAGCGGGTGTGTATATTTTTGGTTATTAGGAGAGTTAAGGTTGTGCTAGTTATAGTGGATTGAGGAGAGAGAGTATTGTTGGGTGGAAGATGATGGGTGAGGGGGATTGGGTGTGGTGAGTGTATGGTGTTATGGTGTGTGTGTGAGGTTTGTTTTAAGTGTAGCTTAGGTGTATAGAAATTGGGTGTGAGTGTGTTTGGGGTTTGTGTGTGTTTAAGTTGTGCGCCTAAAAATAACACAATTAAAACATATAAAACTAACAAAACTACAAATCGAAAAATAAAATACTACTCTAAAAATAAAATAAAGACTCAAATAAAAAAAATGAAATTAAAAAGAAATAAATATAAAAATCTATTAAACTAAAAACTAAAATCCTAAAAATGTAAAATCTAAATAAAATAAATGAAATCCTAAAAACTAATCCTAATAAAATAAAAACTAAAAACTAAAAGAAATCAAGAAATGAAAATAAAAATACACTAATAAAAATAAAATATCCAAATAAATTCTAAAAATCCTAAATAAATCTAAAATAAATCCTAAAAATAAAATGACTCAAAATAAAAATCTACGAAAATATAAAAAGGTACTCACTCAACACACACAGGCTTGACTGATGGACTGGGCTCGGTCTAGGCTTAGATTTGGTTGGGACAAGGTTCGAGACATCAGAACTCTTCTCGGCACTCTCAAATAGGACTCCAGACTTCGCGGTCTCTTTGATTTCTTTGTTTCATGCTTTTAACATCATTTAATACTGCGACTGCTAATTGACCTGCAATATAGATAAATACGAACATAAAGCCAATTATAATTCAAACGAGGGACTAAAATGCACATATTCGGGGTATAAATTATACATTTTTGGGTGTTTATCGCACCACCCCCAAACAGAACATTGCTAGTCCTCGAGAAAAATTAGAGAGAAAACACAGATAAGTAACCAAAAGTGTGTCACTTTCGCAAGCACTGACGATTACACTTAGCATCTGCAACAAGCCGTTAAACCTATAGGTTGCCCTACAGGACGAGTGGTGTCTCGTGAGGGTTTGCAGTTAATGTACCCACAAAATTCAAAAACTTATTTAAATGCAGTATCTGAGTAGATGATGAAATGCTAAACAACCGAACTTTAGGGCAACCTAAAACTCAGCATGTGTGAGTGTGAAACAATCTTAAGTATCATTAGAGTAATTCCTAGATCGCCTTTATAGAATCAATGTTTTGACTTCAATTCTCACTAGATATATCTCTCTGAATCGAACTCTCTGATAATTGGGTAAGTGTATCTCTCTAGTGTGTGAGGAGGTGAGTAAATGTAAGCAAGTTCAAATGTCTCACACACTTTATAGAAAAGGACGGATACATGAAAAAAAATTGATCTCATGAACGAATGCTAATCACTATGTCGAGAATGTCGAGTTATTCACCATATAAACTTCTCGTTTGCCCGAACACGTCACCAAGGGTGAAAATGGAATTTATGTAAGATGAATGATGGGGTGTTTTGAGAAGAGTGTGACACAAGAATAACTAATGTCTTCATTTTTCGAATTTTTGATCGCATGCTTTATTTTTCTTCTCTTTTTTTTTTGCCTCTTTTCTATTTTCTTTTTCTTTTCTTTTTTTCCTTTTTTTTTGCGATGCATTTTTCTTTTCATAACGAAAATGAAGAAAATTTACATTGATAATTTCAAGCACTCTTTTTCTCACAAACGATGGTAATTATATGAAATGACATATGGATGGTATCTGGGATATATATGGACAAGGAAAATATGGATAGAAAATGTGATGTGAAAAATGGCAAGTGTGTGGTAAAATCGGTTTAGTGATCGGGACAACCTACAAGACACATGTTTCTTACAACTCGAAAGTAATGTCATTCTCAGTGATTAAGCCAAATTTGAAAAATGATGAGACCATGCAACGACTAAATGTGGTACCCAAAGAAAGTTGAGTCAACTCGTGACTCGAAGATACGTAAAAACCCTCAAAAAGGTAAAAAGCTCAAATCTCATGGGTTTAAGTCGACACTAGTGATCTTTTAGGCTTTCTTAAGAATATAGTTACTCTTTAACTTTTGATTGTAAATGTGATAGTGCAAATTACCGAGTTTAGGAATTCATAGTGCAAATACGCTTTTAAGAGGCATTAATTAATTTATTTGTAAAAAGAGCAATTTTAGGGTTGAATACAGGTATTCCGAGATTTCTAAAAGAGAGATGATAGACAATTCATGCCATAAAATTTTTAATTTAACTGCACAAAATATTTAAAATCTCTTGTTCCTCAAAATTTTCAAAAGAGGTACGATTTTGATAAATTTCCCACCCCTAAACAAAAGAGAACATCGTCCTCAATGTTTAAAACCATATATAAAAATAAAAAGCATAAGGGAGGAAAGATATTACCATATTGAACCGGTAACGAAATTGTACCGCATGGTGGAGCAGAGATAAAACCTGAAGAACAGATGTGATACAAACATATGTACGAGTCTATAAAGCATGTGAAAATCATAGGGTGATGTGAAACACCACCCCCAAACGGGATAAGACTCATACTCATAAACAATGAACAACGGGCTGCCTCCCGGTAGCGTTAAGTTTAATGTCTTCAGCCAGACCGAACTGTTCTCTCCCTAAACATAAGATTTGTGAAAGTGCAGGGCGGTAGAAGAATTGGGTGATGAGAATCACCCCCAAACAAGACTGAAGCGTCAGTCATGCTAGATAAAGGCTAAAGAAGAGGTCAATGCACTTTTATAGCGAAGTGCATCACTCGATGCAAAGCATCGATGGACCATGGGCCGGTGGGTAGGAGGGTACATGGACGAAGGGTAAGGGTGAATAGGCACCGATCACGGGCCTTATTGAGTTTAAATGTGAGGGAAACAAGGGCCCTACAAGAATGGTGCTCTAATTTGATGGAGAGGCAAAATGGTGTGGCAATAGTGAAGGGGTGGGCCTCATAGAAGGTGCACGACCATTCTAGAAATGGACTATGATAATGGTTGCGATGTGACATGCTAGGGAGCTGTTGAGGGAAAAATTTAACACAACAAGGAAGTGGTGTGCATAGAGTAACAATCTAGGTGTCACGGATGGGGAGAGTAGCATGCATACTCACACGGATAGTGGGGTTGATAAAAAGTGCACAAATGGGATCGTGGAGCATTAGGGTGGAGGGTGGGTGTAGGTGAGGACCTAAATGCATAGATGTGAACAAGTGAGGTGAAATAACAAGGTCCAAACCAAGTGGTGGGATGGAAGGGACAATGGGTGGATCAGGTGGGACAGGTGTAGACTCGGGCATAAATAGGGAAGTTGTGGAAGGGGAAAGGTGAACCTCAATTGTGGGTTCGAAAGGATATGGTGATGTGGGATCAATCTCACAATCAAGGGATAGGTCAACACAATTGTTAACTTAGGGCCCGGACCACTGGGTCTTAACTTCAAGATTCTCAGGATGATAGCATTGGTCACGCTTAAAATTCGTGGCACAAGATGACACATCATCGTCCCACGTGGGAGCAACAACGGGTTGACTTGGGGTGAAATCCAAATCGTTCGCACACTCAAATGCAGTAAATCTGTGTTAAAGCCGTTAAAGGGCTTCATTTTGAGATTGAAGAGTGTGTGCAAACTTTTATAAGAGGCATTTGAGAGCGGATGCGCAAGGTGGTGGTTGAGGTGGATACAACTCGCTAGAATCACTAGGATGTGGAGAATATGAATATGAAGTGTATGGAGCAGGGTCAAGTGCAACATTCACTGGAGAAGCATCTCCGTGAGGGACAAAAGTGTGATCAGCATGAGGAGCATATGAAGGCGACTGATAGGTATGAGATGCACGAAGTGGCGATGATGACTGATGGAAACCGTAAGGATCCACAGCATGGCGTTGGGATTCATATTGCATGGAAGGGTGATCAGGCCACCATGAATAGCTTGGGTACTCATACCCCTCGACATTAGATACGTCGTGATAATACGTCGAGGGTGGGTCCAAAACAGTGTCATAGGGATACACATGTTCCATGGTGCGTTCAGATGGAGAAAATATAAATGGGAACTCATGGGACATGTGATCGATAAGAAAGCAGTGTGTGCACGACAAAGTATGAGACACGTCGACATTTGACATCGAGGGTGATGGAATATGATATGCGTACATAGATGGGTCAAGAGTATCAACGGTACTCGTGAGATAGGTGAAACCACTAAGAATATCAAAAAGAGACGACTCGGGATCACTCTCACACGTGTCGCGTGTCAATGGAAAATGACAAAAGTAGTCCCGTAAAGGACGTTCTTCGGCCATGAGGAGAAAAATATATATTTTTTGGATTTGTTTTTAAAAAAAAATTCAAAAGAAAATAAAATCTTTTTGTGGTTTTTGAAAATAAGAAAAGAAAAATCTTTTTGGTATTTTAAATGGAGAAAAAAATAATTCTTTTTGGGATTTTTGAAAATATTTTTTTTTAAAAAAAAAAGGAAAACATTTTTGGGATTTTTCAAAAAAAAAGGGAAGAAAATGGACTCGTTATTTGGACGAATAACTAAAACCGAATACCTAAATAATTGAATTGGACACACACGAGTCAAGAAAAAATTCTAACGAGCACGTAACCAATTATTATCTTCAAAATTAGTGAAAGGGGTAGTGAAATTTTAATTAAGTCCGCGGGCGAAAAAAAATCACGGAATTTATCTTTGTGATCGCCTGTTATAAAAGTGTGTTCTTATGGGGCTAGCTAGTTGATTGATTTTAAATTTAATGACAGCTAGGGTAGCACACAATGGATAGACGAGTGAGTCGGGTGATGAAATCCCTTCTCGTTTCAATGACCGGGTCCAGGTCATAGGCAAATTAATTCATCAAACCATTCAATTTAAGTGCAATGCAGAAATTAAAAGCACATTGGGGCAATTAAGCACACAAAAAATAAACTCACTGGCAGGAGAGTCACGAGGGATAAAAAAATTGTACCTCCCATGATTTTTACACACGTGGGGTGAAGACCGAGTTGAGTCGACCGGGGGGGAGATCTCGCCTATCTCAGTCGTCCCCGAGAGTCCTACCGACCCAAAGTAGAGAGGCTTCAAAAATCCTCGCCTTGGACGCCCTCTCTCTACTTTGTCCGGTTTCCCTTTTCGCCTTTTTTTTTTTATTTATGAATAATTATTACAATAAAGTGGTGTCAAAATGCACAAAAATAAATATAAAGCTTCAATAATCCTATACAACCAGTCTAAGGAGGAGGGACAAGGACTAACTACAACTAAAAAAAAAATTACAAGTTTGTAACGTTGCTTCCAGGCCAAGAAAGCGGCAACGGTGCCATTTTATAAGAAGCTTTTTGCGTATATGGTCGTTGTCTTCAAAAGTCAATCTCAAAATTCTCTTGAGTACCAACAAAACATGTCTAAAAATAACTCGTATAGCGATAAGTACGGGTATCAATCCTACTTTCAAGGTGAAACAATTAATGTGAAAACGTGCAATTCCAATTTTTTTTAGTAAAATATATATTTTTTATTTTTATTTTTTTAAAAATAATTTCAAGAGAAAAATTAACTAATTAAATGCTAAAATTATAAAATGACTAAATAATGAAAAAGAATGTGCAACCGAGTGTGAAATAATATGAGAAGGTCAAGAGATGGGATTGCACCGCATATTCAGTTATTTTAATTTCTCAATTTATTAATTTGAAATATTTTGAGATAATATTAAATCTATAATCTAACTCTCGTTAAAATTATAAATTTAATAAAATCTTTTTCAAAAAATTAGTTTAAAAATGTCACACAATGAAAAATTAGGACTACACTATTTTCAGAAAATTACCCACTAGGATCAATTTAATGAAAACAATATCAATCCTCAAATTTCAACACCGAATTAATATTCAAATATAGGAAAAATCTATCCCTAGTTCGATTCCTAAATTCAAACATTAATTTGTTCAATTAATTTACTAACTCTCGTTACATAAATTAATTGGTGACAGTTAAAATTAATTTACCTAGAAATATAAAATTAATGAAATCAATTAATTAAATTAACATCATACGTAGTGCATCCCACCCCTTGAACGGAGTGTTTAGCCAAACATTCTCATGTTAGAATAAACATCATTCAATAATATAGCAAGAATGAAAAGGAAAGGGAAAGAAATTCAATACGCAAAATTTTCTTGTCGAACTTGTTTATGAAAGTGTGCCTCAATCTTCTCACAAATTCAGCACTTGATTACAACAAAAAGAATAAAAATAAACCTATAAATTTATTCTAAACTAAACAATTTTTTTTTTTGTATTTTTCTTAATTTTTTTCATGACCATAAACTGTACATATTATACACACTTTTTCTCTCTCTTGCGTCTCTCTCTGTGTAATGCTTTTTTTATAATGAGCTGATACCCATTTTTTATAAGCCACGATTTTTGTTGTTGAAGGGTGAGATATTTTTGGGATTTCATTTGGATAAGTCAAAGACTTCTTGGTTTCTATTTTTTTTTGGATTTTGGTTTCCTATTTTAATGGAGTGGCAGGTTGTGAATTGGGTTTGGTGTGGGTCTTGATTGGTTGGCCGAAGTGGGTTTTCAAGTGGTGTCGAGTTGAGAAGATGGGGTCGGGTTTCGAAGGATGGCGGGTCACGGGTTCAGGTGCCAGGGGTGGGACTGAGGCGCGGCGGTCGAAGCAAGGGAATTGTCTGAGATGAGTAGTAGGTCGCGATTTTGGGTTGGCCAGCAACTGGTTCGCGCCGGAGGTGGTTCTCGGGTTTTGGGCGCGGGTAGGTGGGAGAAGCATCCGGGGTGTGATTGAAAGTTGGTTTAGAGATCAGTGGGTGTGTATATTTTTGGTTATTAGAAGGAGAGTTAAGGTTGTGTCGATTATGGTGGATTGAGGAGAGAGAGTGTCGTTGGGTGGAAGATGATGGGTGAGGGGGATTGGGTGTGGTGAGTGTATGGTATTATGACGTGTGTGTGAGGTTTGTTTTAAGTGTAGGTTAGGTGTATAGGAATTGGGTGTAAGTGTGTATGGGGTTTGTGTGTGTTTAAGTTGTGACCCTAAAAATAACACAATTAAAAAATGTAAAACTAACAAAACTACAAATCTAAAAATAAAATACTACTCTAAAAATAAAATAAAGACTCAAATAAAAAAAATGAAATTAAAAAGAAATAAATATAAAAATCTATTAAACTAAAAACTAAAATCCTAAAAATCTAAAATCTAAAAAAAATAAATGAAATCCTAAAAACTAATCCTAATAAAATAAAAACTAAAAGATATCAAGAAATGAAAATAAAAATACACTAATAAAAATAAAATATCCAAATAAATTCTAAAAATCCTAAATAAATTTAAATAAATCCTAAAAATAAAATGACTCAAAATAAAAATCTATGAAAATCTAAAAAGGTACAAACTCAACACACACAGGCTCAGGTGATGGATTGGGCTTGGTCTAGGCTTAGATTTGATTCGGGACAAGGTTCGGGACATCAGAACTCTTCTCGGCACTCTTAAATAGGACTCCAGACTTCGCGGTCTCTTTGATTTCTTCGTTTCATGCTTTTAACAGCTTCTGCGTCGCAATTGGCTGCATTTAGCAGCATTTAACATTGCGACTGCTGATTAACCTGCAATATAGATAAATACGAACATAAGGCCAATTTTAATTAAAACGAAGGACAAAATGCACATATTCGGGGTATAAATTATACACTTTTGGGTGTTTATCATATGTACGAGGTAGTCCAGTGACAAAACCCATGGTAATATAATCCAATTTCCATTCGAGAATAGTTAAGGGTTGAAAAAATCCACTGGGGTGTTGGTGTTTTCTCTTTACTTGTTGATAAGTAAAATATTTTCTTACAAAATTCTCGATATCATTTCTCATATTTGACCAGTAATATAGCTTCATCAAAGCATGGTACATTTTTGAACTCCTAGGGTGTATCAGAAATTTCGAACAATGAGATTTGTGCAGTATTTCCTCTCGAAGAGTATCATCATCAGGTAAATCTTTTTCTAAATCCTAATCTTGTTTCTTCATCATATGAAAAATTTGGGGTCTTGTTCAAAAAGTTTTGTACAAAAGAATCTTGGGTTTGTTGAACTAAGATTTTCACTCTCAACTCCGGATAAACAATAACATTAAAGAGTTTCACACAAGGAGTAAGTAATCGTAGATCATATTGCTCTATAGTAGCAGTAATATCAAAGGAAATTAGGGTGTGGAGTCTTCCTACTAGATTTTGACTTAAAGTATCTTCTAATACATTTCCTTTACCTGGATGGTAATTTAGTTTAAATCGATAATCTTCCAAAAATTCTATCCAGTGTCGTTGTCGTAAATTTAAGTCCTTTGCGATAAAGATATATTTCAAACTTTTATAAGCCAAAAAGACTTGGAAATTCACTCCATAAAGGTTACAACGCTAAATTTTTAATGCAAAAACTACAGCTGCTAGTTTGAGATCGTGAACAGGATAGTTATGTTCATGATTTTTGAGTTTCCGTGACCCATATTCTATCACATTGTCATTTTGCATTAATAAATATCCTAGTCCTTGTAATGAATCATCGGTGTACACATAGTAACTTACTTCACTAGATGGAATAGTGAGGATAGGAGCCCTAGTTAATTTATCCTTCCATACTTGGAATGTTTGGTTACATTCATCAGTCCATACAAATGGAACTTTCTTCCTAGTTAGTTTAAAAATGGGAAGAGTAATGCACAAAAATCCTTCTACAAAATGTCAATAATGTCCAACTAATCCTAGAAAACTTTTTGTTTCAGTAATATTGGTAGGACTTTTCCATTCCAAATAACTGATATTTTGGCTGGATCGATTTGGATTCCATTTTCAGAAATCACATGTCCTAAAATATAAATTTTCTTCATTGAAAAATCACATTTTCTCTTTTTAGCATATAATCGATGGTTTCTAAGAGTACTTAAAATTGCTTTCAAATGTTGGGCATGTTCTATTAGATTCAGACAATATACGAGAATATCGTCAATAAAAATGATAACAAACTCGTAAAGAAAAAGTCTAAAAATTCTACGCATTAGATCCATAAAAGTTTCTAGGGAATTTATTAAACCAATCAACATAACGGTAAATTCTAAATGTCCGTAATGAGTTCGAAAAATAATTTTTTGAACGTCTTCCTCTCTAATGCATAATCAGATCGTAAATCTACTTTAGAAAATATCCTTGCTCCTTGAAGTTAATCAAATAGATCTCCTATTCGAGGTATGTTTATTAACAATATTATCGGATCTCTATAAGGTGATGAACTTAGTCGAATAAAACCTTTCTCCAAAAGATTATCTAGCTGGGTACGGAGTTCTTGGAGTTGTAAAGGAACCATTTGATACGTAGGTATCGAAATAAGAAGTGTATTAGGATAAAGATTCATACTTAACTCAATTTCTCTAGAAAGGGGTAATCCTGGTAAATCCTCGGGAAAAACATCTTTGAATTGTTCCAACAAATTTGGAACAAAAGAAGAGATTTGGATTTGGAAATTTGAGGGTTCTGATAGAAATGATCATTCAAATATAAAAGAACAATGATTTTCATTTTGAAAATAAACTTTCTTATCTTGACAATCGATATGAGTGTGATGTCTTGATAAAACATCCTTTCCGATAATAATATTGAAACCCCAAATCTCTAAAATTATCAAGTTAACAAGGAATATTTGTAGACCAAGCAGAATCTTACAATTTCTATAACCTTGCATTGGTGTATTGATTTCACCTGCCGGTAACTCAATATCCAATGGAGTAGTTAAAGATGTAGGTAATAATTTCAATAATTCAGCTAGTTTAAAACTAATAAAAGAATGTATGGATACTGTATCAAACAAAATATGTGCAAAAAAATGTTACAAAGTTATCATAACTTTTATCACGTCATGCGTATTTTGTATAGGCATTATAACATAATTCCTCCCATGACTCGGAATTAGCTTAATTACCTTAGTAAAGTTTGTCTTGGATTGATTCTGGGTAGAATTAAATTTTGGATTTTGTGAGGGTTTATTTGGCTAACTACGGATTTAAACTGGCTTTATCTGAGGACACTGGGGCCGAATATGTCCTACTGCGTGACACTCGCAAAAATGAATTGTTGAACGTGTTGTGTTATGACCAGTTTGAGAATAAGCTTGTCCACTCGAGTTTTCATAAGGGCGAGGTCTAGAATGAGATCGAGTTCAAATGACACAGTTGTTCCTAATAGTTGGGGGTAAAGATCAAATTATGGCCGAAGAATTGCGTTCCACAATGGCCGTAATATCAATCAATTGAGAATACTTATGGATCTGTAACGGAGCGATTGAATTCTTAACTCCCAGATGTAATCCTCTTTCAATCTTTTTGCATTTCTTTACCTCAATATCTTTATATTCCAGAGCATAGTGAGATAATTCTGTAAATCTAGACTCATATTGGTCTACTGATAAGTTAGCTTGTTATAATTTTAAGAAATCAATAGTTCGTTGATCTCGCTCAATCTCGGGAAAATACTTTTTGAAGAATGTCTCCTTAAATTCCTCCCAAGTAAAATTAAAAACATTCTGATTGAGTGACACTTCTTGCCACAATCATCTTCATCTTCAAATATATAAGCCGCTAGAGTTACTTGGATATTAGTAGTTAAACCTACTCGATTAAGAATTTTCACAATTTGGCGCATCCATTTCTCAACTTCATTGGCACCTGACTTTCCAAGAAAAGACGGTTGCCTTAGAAATTATTTAAAATCTTTCATTCTATAAATTTTTTTGGAAACATCCTCTGGAGTAGAATGAGTTATTTGTTGTTATCGGGCTAAAGCAGTAAGTTCCTAAAGACATCGCATGATTCCTTCAGTTTGAGTCTGTTAAGATTAAGTTCTAATAGTGCTAATTAGAGTATTAACCATCCTAAGAGTATAATAGTTTAAATGATAAAAATCATACACAAAAGGAAACTAATAAACCACAAGCATAATATATTTAACATAAGGAGTTATATGGTACAGTAGTAATTTAAAAATCACAACCTATGTTAGTGTAGCTAAAGTTATAGTATACCATACTTTCTATAATATTTTACTATATATGACCCATAAGAAGAAAACTTTTAACTTTGGATTATTTAAGTAGGGAGGATAGCTTCCTCACTGGAGGTGGACTCTAGACTGACTAACTAATCTCCCTGATCTAAACCATCAGTTGAGTCATCTATTGTACCGGGAGAATAATCACCATTTAATTCACCATTAGATGTGGCATCATGATACATCGATGGAGTTGGCATCTCGTCTCCAAGTGCAAGATTTATAGCCTTTTGTATTATTATCGGATCATTTACATAATCATTCAATTTTCGCATGACTTGCATTTCACCCATTAGTCTGTTTGTCAGTATCAGTTCTTAATGTTGCTACTCGAGCCTACCCAATCCTCCTCGACTGCATGAATCATTTTATTAATTTTGTTAATGCTTCTTCTCTGACTTGGGTTTCCCAACGATTATTGGGTTCGATGTCTATATTGAATAGGAACGTGTCCTGTGTATCCAAGTTAAAAAATGGAATTACCATATAATAATAGAAATAAATAACTTACGAAAAGATAAAATAACTAATATCTTATTTGTTTCTTGCATAGAATGCTAACCCAGCGATATGTTTAGATTTAAAACATGCTCTGATACCAACTTATCACATCCTACTTTTTTGGTATGAATGAACAAGAATCACGCATAAAGCAATGAATTAAAGTTAAGGTGGAATAACATAACTTTAGTCATTATTAAGTAGGTCTACATAGGGTTATACCGCCACATGGGTGAGTTACATTTTTTTAATACAAACTATAATGTAGGAAATCGAAAAGCGCCACTCTTTTATCCCATCTGACTTATTCTCTACCCTACATTTACATACGCAAACATGTGACCGGTTCTTGTCATTAATAGGGAAGAGATATTATCCTCTTTCTCCAAGCATATCTGGAGTAAAAAAGAATTAGCACAAATATCCTAAGCAGGTTCTACCAGTTCTATAACAAGTATATATAAAGGTGAGAGTTGGATTGTGTATAGGAATAGTGTCTAGCAATGCTAAAAAAATAAATAAGCTGATAATCCCATACTTGCTAGTCCATTTTAAGAAAATGAGATTTAGTATCAGTTTATTAAGGATCATGTAAAGAAAGTCAAGGATTCTTAAACTAATGATCCCATACTTACTAGTTCACTAAGGGGTATTGAAGTAATTCTTCCATTTGGAAAACCATAATAATAAATAATCAACCCCAAACTTTTGGGGAAAATTAACCAGCTATGCACATAATTAAAGTGGCACTCATACATATGTAGCAATAATCAGGAGTCTCAATCATTTGAGACCAAAGGCCAAGTAAAAAGTTTTGTGGAATAACACGTCAATCTACTTCCTAGTTAATACTAATGCTTATAGTAAAATGGCACAAAAGTGCAAGGGTAACTGAATCAATATAAAGCATAATACCAATTATTAGGTGATAAGGGTTAAAATTGATCCTTAGTTAAATTTAAATACTAGTGATAAATTCAAATACTGATGATATGTAATAAGAATATGTAGTATGGCAGTATAATAACATGCAAACATTAAGAGTAAATTGGAGCCATCATATAGTGATATCAATAGCAGTATGCCAAATACGCAAACTTTACTATTAAAAAGGTAAAAAAAGCCTACTTGCTCCGTTTTTGGGTGGCTTTATATCATAATAGGATATTGGGAACAACTGGTGCCTGATTTCCTATATACAATGTTTGGGTATGTAACTATTTGGGATTAAGTCGGTCAGATTTGTACTAAAACTATCTCTTTTAAAGTTTCGGGAGTTTATTTGTAAATATCTTGGGATTGTCCCCACAGCCGCGAGACTCCCGGTTTTAGAATACGAAGGTAATTTGCATATTTCTAGACTTAGGCAAAACTTGACATTAGAGGGTAAAAACTCGAAACAACCCCCGAACGTCCCCGTGAGTGGCACCAACACCTCCCACGCGACCAATGCAACTCGTAGGAACTGACCTCGCAGCCGCGGGTCTCCCGGTTTGAAAGTATGATGGTAATTTTAATATTTCTAGACTTAGGCTTAAAAACATGGCGTTAGGGGGTGAGAACTAGAAATAGCCCCCGAACGTCCCTGTGGGTGGCACCAAAACCTCCCACGGGACCAATGTAACTCATAGGAACTGACCCCGTAGCCGCGGGACTCCCGATTTGAGAATACGACGGTAATTTGCATATTTCTAGACTTAGGCTTAAAAACATGCCGTTAGAGGGTGAAAACTCGAAACAGCCCCCGAGCGGCCCCGTGGGTGGCACCAACACCTCCCACGCGACCAATGTAACTCGTAGGAACTGATCCCGCAGCCACGGGACTCCCAGTTTGAGAAAACGAATATAATTTGCATATTTCTAGACTTAGGCAAAACTTGGCATTAGAGGTTGAAAACTCAAAACAGCCCTCGAACTTCCCCGTGAGTGACACCAACACCTCCCACGGGAGAAATGTAACTCGTAAGAACTGACCCCGCAGCCGCAGGTCTCCCGGTTTGAGAATACGATGATAATTTGCATATTTCTAGACTTAGGCTTAAAAACATGGCGTTAGAGGGTGAGAACTCGAAATAGCCCCCGAACGTCCCCGTGGGTGGTACCAACACGTCCCACGAGACCAATGTAACTCGTAGTAACTAACCCCGCAGCCGCGGGTCTCCCCGTTTGAGAGTACGACGGTAATTTGCATATTTCTAGACTTAGGCTTAAAAACATGACATTAGGGGGTGAGAACTAGAAATAGCCCCCGAACGTCCCCGTGGGTGGCACCAACACCTCCCACGGGACCAAGGTAACTCGTAGGAACTGACCCCGCAGTCGCGGGTCTCCCGGTTTGAGAATACGACGGTAATTTTCATATTTCTAGATTTAGGCTTGAAAACATGGCGTTAGAGGGTGAGAACTCGAAACAGCCCTCTAATGTCCCCGTGGGTGGCACCAACACCTCCCACGGGACCAATGTAACTCGTAGGAACTGACCCCACAGCCGCGGGTCTCCCGGTTAGAGAATCTGACGGTAATTTACATATTTTTAGACTTTAGGCTTAAAAACATGGCGTTAGAGGGTGTGAACTCGAAATAACCCCCGAATGTCCCCGTGGGTGGCACCAACACCACCCACGGGACCAATGTAACTCGTACGAACTAACCCCATCGCCGAGGTTCTTTCAGTTTGAGAGTACGATGGTAATTTTCATATTTCTAGACTTAGGCTTAAAAACATGGTGTTAGGGGGTGAGAACTCGAAACAGCCCCCGAACGTCCCCGTGGGTGGCACCAACACCTCCCACGGGACCAATGTAACTCGTAGGACCTGACCCCACAGTCGCGGGACTCCCGGTTTGAGAGTACGCCGGTAATTTGTATATTTCTATACTTAGTCTTAAAAACATGGCGTTAGAGGGTGAGAACTTGAAACAGCCCTCTAACGTCCCCGTGGGTGGCACCAACACCTCCCACGGGACCAATGTAACTCGTAGGAACTGACCCTGCTGCCGCGGGACTCCTAGTTTGATAATACGATGATAATTTGCATATTTCTAGACTTAGGCTTAAAAACATTGCGTTAGAAGGTGAAAACTCGAAATAGACCCCGAACGGCCCCGTGGGTGGCGCCAACACCTCCCACGGGACCAATGTAACTCGTAGGAACTGACCCCGCAGCCGCGGGACTCCCGGTTTGAGAATACGACGGTAATTTGCATATTTCTAGACTTAAGCTGGAAAACATGGCGTTAGAGGGTGAGAACTCGAAACAACCTCCGAACGTCCCCGTGGGTGGCACCAACACCTCCCACGGGACCAATGTTACTCGTAGGAACTGACCACGCAGCCGCGGGTCTCTCGGTTTGAGAGTACGATGGTAATTTGCATATTTCTAGACTTAGTCTTAAAAACATGGTGTTAGGGGGTGAGAACTAGAAACGGTCCCCGAACGTCCCCGTAGGTGGCACCAACACCTCCCACGGGACCAACGTAACTCGTAGGAACTGACTTCGCAGTCGCGGGACTCCCGGTTTGTGAATACGACGGTAATTTGCATATTTCTAGACTTAGGCTTAAAAACATGGCGTTAGAGGGTGAAAACTCGAAACATCCCTCTAACGGCCCCGTGGGTGGCACCAACACCTCCCACGGGACCAATGTAACTCGTAGGAACTGAACCCGTAGCCGCGGGACTCCCGGTTTGAGAATACGACGATAATTTGCATATGTCTAGACTTAGGCTTAAAAACATGGCGTTAGGGGGTGAAAACTCGAAACAACCCCTGAACGGCCCCGTGGGTGGCACCAACACCTCCCACGGGACCAATGTAACTCACCGGAACTGACCCCGCAGCCGCGGGTCTCCCGATTTGAGAGTACGATGGTAATTTGCATATTTCTAGACTTAGGCTTAAAAAAAGGGCATTAGGGGGTGAGAACTAGAAACAACCCCCGAACGGCCCCGTGGATGGCACCAACACCTCCCACGGGACCAATGTAACTCGTAGGAACTGACCCCGCAGCCGCGGGACTCCCGGTTTGAGAGTACGACTGTAATTTACATATTTCTTAACTTAGGCTTAAAAACATGGCGTTAGAGGGTGAGAACTCAAAACATCCCCTGAACGTCCCCGTGGGTAGCACCAACACCTCCCACGGGACAAATGTAACTCGTAGGAACTGACCTCGCAGTCGCGGGTCTCCCAGTTTGCGAATACGATGATAATTTGTATATTTTTAGACTTAGGATTAAAAACATGGCGTTAGAGGGTGAGAACTCGAAATACCCCCCCGAACGTCCTCGTGGGTGGCACCAACACCTCCCAAGGGACCAATGTAACTCATAGGAACTCACCTCGCAGATGCGGGTTTCCCGGTTTGATAGTACGACGTTAATTTGCATATTTCAAGGCTTAGGCTTAAAAACATGGCGTTAGGGGGTTAGAACTAGAAACATCCCACGAACGTCCCCGTGGGTGGCACCAACACCTCCCACGGGACCAATGAAACACGTACGAATTGACCCTGCAGTCGAGGGTCTCCCGATTTCAGAATACGACGGTAATTTGCATATTTCTAGACTTAGTGTGACACCCCGACTAATTAAATACCGGGTAGCTACTCCTTTATTAAATCAATACAGAATGCCAAGTTGGTTCAGTTAATAGCATCACTGTCGAAAACATTTTAAAAATTACTAACCACCTACTATTTAAAGAGTAAGTGCCAAATTTCAAGTTAAGTCTGATTAACATGCAATAAAAGAATAATGGAAGAACAACATAAACCATTCACCATAACGAAGTAATGAATAACCAACAAAGTAAATATAAATCTGGAGGAAAAACTCCTCACAATAATCCCACAACTGAAAAATAATACGACAAGTCTGAATCCTGAATAATTACATGCCAAAGGTCTGAATAACTGAAATAAATAAAATGTCTCTAAAAGAAATGGGCGACATGCCCTACAACTGATAACTAATGAATATCGAGTCAAGATGGATGAAACATCTACAAGCAAAGTCCTGTAACTTCCACAAACAGCTACAGCTCGTCACCTGAATGAGAATCCTACGCATGGTGTCCTTGTGGCTGGGCACCTAAAATGGTTTTTCAAAAAAAATAGATTTGAAAGCAAATGGGTCAGAGCCCGAAAGTGGAAAACACTTTGACAACAGCAAGTGTTTTAATAACATTAAAACTTTAAATGCAAAATACATGTTAGGACGTGCACTCACATGGAATTCTCACCTCTCGACTACATGTGCACTCCCAACGTACCATACCCATCTAAAAGACATACATATCTAACCACACCGTAATAAGTTCTACCCCTTACTACTCGATTCCCATAATACATTCTAGCGTTATCAAATAAATAGAGGGCTTTACTTAAACTCAGATTCTCAATTTGTAATACATTTCACTATCGGTTAACCTGTTATGTTTTCTCAAAACACTACCAAAATTTTTCACAATATTAACATGAAAGTTCCCATTAATTAAGTGTATATTATTCACGTTATAAATATACAATACAAGCACCCGAGACTAAGCTGCGGTGCACACATACTTTGCTAACCATCCCGGTACATCACGTACATAAGGATTACAAATTTTGAATCTCTCAGGAATTGATAGAATAAACACCACACATAAAAATGGAGGCGAACATAATTCAACATATCCATGGTCACGTACATACCTACGCTTTATAGTCAGCTGGCTTAATAACTCACAATTAAGTCATTCTCTTGAACTATGTCCTCTAGGTACCACTCTAAATCCGGGCACACAAGGAGTAGATGGCCCTAAGCGAACGTAAACCTCCCGTGATAGCAAGTATGGTAGGTATGTCATACACATAAAATCATATACGTACACTAAGTATGCACACATCTTAGTAATCACTATAATATATTTGTGGTACACTTCTCATTCTCGTACCGTCATATAATGCTACACAATTTATATGTTCCCGGTTAATATAATAAATTAGGCCGTCACTAGTTCTCGGTTCGTAATGGACACTCACGTCCTACTTCATATTTTCCCTTAGGTTCAAACTACAGCTCTAGGTTTGACTCCTCATTATCTCCCAAACATCCCAAATAAATCAATTAATCCTCAAGGGAAGGTTATCTCTACATATACACAAGGTTACGGGACACTCGGGGTCAAAACAGGCTAAAAAGCCTAAACTGTCAACTCGTTCGAAGTCTCGTTCGAACGAGGATGTTCGAACGAGAGTTCGTTCGAACGAAATGGGCCTTCTAACGAGATCTCGTTCGAACGAAAGTCTTCGAATGAACATCCCTCTCGTTAGAACCCAAACTGTCAACTCGTTAGAAGCTCGTTCGAACGAGCTCGTTCGAACGACCTGGGTAGGTCTTCTAACGAGTGGCCAGATTCAAGCCCAGAAATTTCTTTGTTCGTTTTTCAAATTTCTCTATACCTCTAATCTCCTCTAAACATCGTTCCAACATCAATTTAAGGTTCCTAATTCGTACTAATCATACATAGGTCACCTACTAACGTTTTTGTGGAGATTAAATCGCTATAAACATCATCCAAATATCAAATCCATACATTTATTCCCAATTTCAAGAACATGAACCCTAAAATTTATAAATCATCAAAGAGTCTAAATAAATCCGTTTTTGTTTCATCCCAAAACGTATTAACATCAGATTATTCACCTACACATGGAAGAAGCATTCTCTGAAATTCCTACACATGGAAGAAGCATTCTCTGAAATCCCATAATTCTCTGAAATCCCAAGAACAATCAGATTGGAATTAAACCACTTGACTTATTGGAATCTCTGATTTGATGACGAATTTCTGAAGGTTGAATTGTCTTCTTTCTCTCTCTCTATAGAATCCTTCTCTTTCTCTCCCTCTCTACAAGTTCTTCTCTAATGGTGGCTATGGAGGCTAGGGTTTGTCTTAGGAACTTTTGGGTTTTCTTCTAATAACCCCCGTAGCCCTCTAATTTGATAATGGCTGGTAATGGGTTAGTGGGTGCTTTAATTTTCCATTTAAAATTCCTAAAATTCGTTAATCAAAAATCCCATAATTCTAAAATTACCAAAATGCCCTTATAAGTTGCCGGTATGGCCTAAAAATACCCCGGGATCCAAACCAAACCCCCGGCTAGTGTTTTCTGACTATTTCGACCCTTCCGGACGCGTTGGCGCACTCAAAATGACCATAAGGTTAATAGAACTAAAATCCACTTTTTAATTAAAATAAATATATTCCTGACGCGACTGTCACACGCGTCTCAACAAAATTTCCAAATTGCCGTATTTCAAT
This sequence comes from Sambucus nigra, assembly GCA_949130495.1. Classification (NCBI taxonomy): domain Eukaryota; kingdom Viridiplantae; phylum Streptophyta; class Magnoliopsida; order Dipsacales; family Adoxaceae; genus Sambucus; species Sambucus nigra. The sequence continues at coordinate 417,247,988 of OX422209.1, read as the reverse complement.
CTCACGACAAAATTCATAATTCAATATTCATATATAATCATATATGCACATATTCAAATACCAACTCGCATCTCGTTAGTACTTTAATCCGGATTAATTTCCAATTAATACGCATTTAATTTAATTAATCCCATAAATAAATATCACAAAAATATGGGGTATTACATACTTCCCCCTTAATAACTGAATTTCGTCCCGAAATTCGGAACTAGAAAGTACCTGGTAAGAACAACTCTGGATAACGTTCGCGCATCTCATCCTCGCGCTCCCATGTGGACTCCTCGACATTATGATGTCGCCACTGAACACGCACTAACGGAACTATCTTTGATCGCAGTTTTCGCTCACTTCGGTCCAAAATAGCAATCGGCCCCTCCTCGTAGGAGCTATCCGGCTGGAGATCGATGTCCTCCAAAGCAATGTGAGAATGAGCCAAATCGTCTCTAAGATATTTCCTTAGCGAGGAAATATGAAACACATCGTGAATCCGATGTAAATGCTCCGGTAACCCAAGCCTATACGCAACCGGTCCAATCCGCTCAATAATAGGAAATGGTCCCACGTATCTCGGTGCCAACTTCCCTTTCTTCCCGAAATGCATAATCCCCTTCATAGGAGATACTCTGAGCAAAACCTGGTCCCCCACTTGGAACTCCCTGAAGAACCTCTTCGCATCAGCATAGCTCTTCTGCCTGTCCTGAGCCACCCGAATGCGACTCCGAATCAATTCTATCCTTGCCGAAGTATCCTGAATCATTTCCGGCCCTAGTAGTTTGTTGTCCCCTACCTCCAACCAACATGCTGGGGAACGACAAGGTCTACCGTACAACGCCTCAAATGGAGCCATGCCAATGGTGAACTGGTAGGAGTTGTTGTAAGCAAACTCTACCAGTGGAAGATACTGCTCCCATCCACCCCCAAAATCAATGATACTCATACGTAGCATGTCCTCCAACATCTAGTTTGTACACTCCGTTTGCCCATTGGTCTGCGGGTGATACGCCGTACTCAACCGTAATTCTGTGCCCATGGCCTCCTGAAAACTCTCCCAAAATCGTGAAACAAATATCTTGTCTCGGTTAGACACGATATTTAAGGGCACATCGTGAAGTCTCACTATCTCTGAAATAAAGAGCTGGGCATACTGTCCCGTAGTGTAGTCTGTCCTTACGGGTAGAAAATGAGCAACTTTGGTCAACCTGTCCACAATTACCCAAATGGAGTCGTGACCTCTCTGTGACGTAGGCAATCCCGTGATAAAGTCCATGGATATGCTCTCCCACATCCACATCGGGACCTCCAATGGCTGTAGAAGTCCTACCGGTCTCTGATGATCCACTTTTACTAGCTGACAAGTGGCGCATTTTGAAACAAATACGGCAATGTCTCTCTTCATCCCGATCCACCAATACTGTCGTCTCATGTCTTGGTATATTTTATCCCCACCGGAATGTACCGCGAACCGTGAGCCGTGCGACTCTGCCATCACTTCGTGCCGCAATTTCTCCCCTTCCAGAACTACCAATCTCCCATTGAAGCGTAATCCCCCGTCTGAGCTAACGGTATAGGACTCGGCTCCCTCTACTAGTAATCGAACTATCTGCTCCTGACAGAACGAGTCATTAGCCTGTGCCCTTACTACCTTCGTGACAATTTGCGGTGTAACGGTCATCACAGACATGAATGATCGGGCCACTGCATCCTGGTTTCCCAATTCCTTCCATTTGGCCTTTCACACCTCTGCCACTTCATCTGCTGGCCTACGGCTCAACGTGTTTGCTACCACGTTAGCCTTCCCCGGGTGATATTGGATATCAAACTGATAGTCCTTCACAAATTCAAGCCACCTTCGCTGCCGCATATTCAACTCCTTCTGCGTGAATAGGTACTGTAGGGACTTGTGGTCTGTGAATAATCGAAACTTCTCCCCCAAAAGGTAGTGTCTCCAAATACGAAGTGCAAATACAACTGCCGCCAACTCCACGTCATGAGTGGGGTACTTCTTCTCGTGAGGCTTTAGCTTACGGGAAGCATAAGCTATGGCCTGACTCTCCTGCTGCAAGACACCTCCAAGTTCTTGTAAGGACGCATCGGTGTAAACTAGATACTCAACTCCCGGTCTCGGTAATGCTAACACAGGTGCTGAGGTCAACTTATCCTTCAACTCATCAAATGCCAACTGACAGGCATCACTCCAGATGAATGGCACATTCTTACGAGTCAGATGTGTCAAAGGACCCGCTATCTTCGAAAATCCCCGAATAAACCTCCTGTAGTATCCTGCTAGACCCCAGAAACTACGGATTTCCGTTGGTGTCGTGGGCTGTCCCCACTCCCTCACCGCGGATACCTTCCCCGGCTCAACAGATATCCCCCGGTCGGAAATAATGTGCCCCAAAAACTGAACCTCCTTCAGCCAAAACCCGCATTTCTCATACTTTGCATACAGCTCGTTCTGACGTAGCGTCTGCAAAACTTGTCTCAAATGCTCGGCGTGCTCCTCCTCTGTCTGGGAGTAAACCAGAATATCATCAATGAAGACAGTGACAAACTGATCTAGGAAATCTCTGAACACCCTATTCATCAAGTCCATAAATACGGCTGGAGCATTGGTCAAACCAAAAGGCATAACTCGAAACTCGTAGGAGCCATATCTCGTTAAGAACGCAGTCTTCGAGACGTCCTCCTCCCTGATACGTAACTGATGGTAACCAGATCGCAAATCAATCTTTGAGAAGAAAGAAGCTCCTCTCAACTGGTCGAATAAGTCATCGATTCGGGGCAACGAATACTTATTCCGTATCGTGACTTTATTCAACTCCCGATAATCCACACACAATCTCAACGATCCATCCCTCTTCTTAACGAATAATACAGTGGCACCCCATGGCGAAGTACTCCTCCGAATGAACCCCTGACCCAACAACTGCTCAATCTGATCCCGTAGCTCTCTCATCTCAGCTGGAGCCATACGATAAGGTGCGCGGGCAATAGGCCGAGTGCCCGGCGTCAAATCAATCACAAAATCTATCTCCCTACTCGGAGGTAGTCCAGGTATATCCTGAAATACATCAGCGAACTCACTAACAACGGGTATCGAATCAAGTGGTATCACCACTTCCTTAGAGGTCTCCTCCTCTATATAGTACAAATGAGTGAACGATCCTCCCTCAGAACGAGGCATCGCCACAAAAAACATCTCCTGCCCGGGAACGACAAAGATAATACTCCTACTGAAACAGTCAATCATGGATCGATACGCAACAAGCCAATCCATACCAATAATGGCATCATACTCGGTCATCTCTAATACTAACATATCTGCAGGTAATATCGATCTACCAATCTCTACCCCCACTCCCCGGCATATAAAGAAAAAAAATGACCCACTCCCCAATGGTGAGTCTACACACGCCACTGTGCTCTCTGCTGCTGTTAATAACCCTAAGGTCTTCGCATAATATGTAATTATAAAACAATTGAGTTGTCCCAGTAACAAACAAAATTCAACCCAAAAGTCTCATGGATAGAAAACATACCCCAAATCGTGGGTGGTGCCTGTGGGGCGGCTGCCTGGTTGATATTATAGATATGTCTGTACCGTAACTGCCCCTGCTACACTGGAGCTACAGGAAAAGTTGTTAGGGATAGTACTTGAGTTGGTGCTGGGAGGGCGGCGGGAAACATAGGCCTTTGCAACTCCTGTCGGGCACCCTGTTGCTGTGGGGTCCTGCCCCTATCAGGACAATCTCGGCGTTTATGGCCATGCTTACCACACACGAAACATCAGCCTCTGAAGTTACTCCCCCTCTGACCCTGCTGTTGGCGGTGTCGGCCTTGCTGACTTGGGACCTTATTCCTCTTTCGAAACTGCTTCATTTTACCACGTTGTTGATTAGAACAGACTCGGTCTTGGGTAGTTTGTTGTCGCAATTTCGGGGTCCTCACACATTTTTCAGCTTTATTCACATGCATCTGGCTAACCTCTCTAGGTCTTTTGCCTCCTTTAAGTTGTATGTTGCGTTCTTGGTATTGTAAAACTGCAGTGGTAACCGCTTGTGCCACGATACCTGCTAACTCAGCGGTTGATATTCTCTCTGGGGATACCTGAGGTGTGAGTCGATCTTGTCCGTTGACTCCCTTAACCGTTTTAGCTAGTTCTTCTTGAAGGTCCATCTGAAAATTTAAGTAAATTTGGATGAGTTCATCATTCAAATAAACAAATCGCGGAAGTACGAATTCCCAATGTATAGAGATGAACACAACAGTCCTAGTATTAGGGCTCTATATCAAAGAAAGCTCAGCGGAAACATAATAAGCCGTACAGATCCTAAAGGACACTAGAACCTGATGCTCTGATACCACCTGTGACACCCCCACTAATTAAATACCGGGTAGCTACTCATTTATTAAATCAATACAAAATGCCAAGTTGGTTCAGTTAATAGCATCACTGTCGAAAACATTTTAAAAATTACTAACCACCTAGTATTTAAAAAGTAAGTGCCAAATTTTAAGTTAAGTCTGATTAACATGCAATAAAAGAATAATGGAAGAACAACATAAACCATTCACCATAACGAAGTAATGAATAACCAACAAAGTAAATATAAATCCGGAGGAAAAACTCCTCACAATAATCCCACAACTGAAAAATAATACGACAAGTCTGAATCCTGAATAATTACATGCCAAAGGTCTGAATAACTGAAATAAATAAAATGTCTCTAAAAGAAATGGGCGACATGCCCTACAAATGATAACTGATGAATATCGAGTCAAGATGGATGAAACGTCTACAAGCAAAGTCCTGTAACTTCCACAAATAGCTACAGCTCGTCACCTGAATGAGAATCCTATGCATGGTGTCCTTGTGGCTGGGCACCTAAAATGGTTTTTCAAAAAAAATAGATTTGAAAGCAAATGGGTCAGAGCCCGAAAGTGGAAAACACTTTGAAAACAGCAAGTGTTTTAATAACATTAAAACTTTAAATGCAAAATACATGTTAGGACGTGCACTCACATGGAATTCTAACCTCTCGACTACATGTGCACTCCTAACGTACCATACCCATCTAAAAGACATACATATCTAACCACACCATAATAAGTTCTACCCCTTACTACTTGATTCCCATAATACATTCTAGCGTTATCAAATAAATAGAGGGCTTTACTTAAACTCAGATTCCCAATTTGTAATACATTTCACTATCGGTTAACCCGTTATGTTTTCTCAAAACACTACCATAATTTTTCATAATATTAACATGAAAGTTCCCATTAATTAAGTGTATATTATTCACGTCATAAATATATAATACAAGCACCCGAGACTAAGCTGCGGTGCACACATACTCTGCTATCCATCCCGGTACATCACGTACATAAGGATTACAAATTCCGAATCTCTCAGGAATTGATAGAATAAACACCACACATAAAAATGGAGGCGAACATAATTCAACATATCCATGGTCACGTACATACCTACGCTCCATAGTCAGCTGGCTTAATAACTCACAATTAAGTCATTCTCTTGAACTATGTCCTCTAGGTACCACTCTAAATCCGGGCACACAAGGAGTAGATGGCCCTAAGCGAACGTAAACCTCCCGTGATAGCAAGTATGGTAGGTATGTCATACACATAAAATCATATACGTACACTAAGTATGCACACATCTTAGTAATCACTATAATATATTTGTGGTACACTTCTCATTCTCGTACCGTCATATAATGCTACACAATTTATATGTTCCCGGTTAATATAATAAATTAGGCCGTCACTAGTTCTCGCTTCATAATGGACACTCACGTCCTACTTCATATTTTCCCTTAGGTTCAAACTACAGCTCTAGGTTTGACTCCTCATTATCTCCCAAACATCCCAAATAAATCAATTAATCCTCAAGGGAAGGTTATCTCTACATATACACAAGGTTACGGGACACTCGGGGTCCAAAACAGGCTAAAAAGACTAAACTATCAACTCGTTCGAAGTCTCGTTCGAACGAGAGTTCGTTCGAACGAACTGGGCCTTCTAACGAGATCTCGTTCGAACGAAAGTCTTCGAACGAACATCCCTCTCGTTAGAATCCAAACTATCAACTCGTTAGAAGCTCGTTCGAACGAGCTCGTTCGAACGACCTGGGTAGGTCTTCTAACGAGTGGCCAGATTCAAGCCCAGAAATTTCTTTGTTCGTTTTTCAAATTTCTCTATACCTCTAATCTCCTCTAAACATTGTTCCAACATCAATTTAAGGTTCCTAATTCGTACTAATCATACATAGGTCACCTACTAACGTTTTTGTGGAGATTAAATCGCTATAAACATCATCCAAATATCAAATCCATACATTTATTCCCAATTTCAAGAACATGAACCCTAAAATTTATAAATCATCAAAGAGTCTAAATAAATTCGTTTTTGTTTCATCCCAAAACGTATTAACATCAGATTATTCACCTACATATAGTTATACATGCAAATCCTCATCACAATATAAGTTCCTAATTCCAAATTAATGGGTTTTTATCAAACTCCCAAGAACAATCAGATTTTTATAAATTCCTACACATGGAAGAAGCATTCTCTGAAATTAATTGGAATTAAACCACTTGACTTATTGGAATCTCTGATTTGATGACGAATTTCTGAAGGTTGAATTGTCTTCTTTCTCTCTCTCTACAGAATCCTTCTCTTTCTCTCCCTCTCTACAAGTTCTTCTCTAATGGTGGCTATGGAGGCTAGGGTTTGTCTTAGGAACTTTTGGGTTTTCTTCTAATAACCCCCGTAGCCCTCTAATTTGATAATGGCTGGTAATGGGTTAGTGGGTGCTTTAATTTTCCATTTAAAATTCCTAAAATTCGTTAATCAAAAATCCCATAATTCTAAAATTACCAAAATGCCCTTATAAGTTGCCGGTATGGCCTAAAAATACCCCGGGACCCAAACCAAACCCCCGGCTAGTGTTTTCTGACTATTTCGACCCTTCCGGACGCGTTGGCGCACTCAAAACGACCATAAGGTTAATAGAACTAAAATCCACTTTTTAATTAAAATAAATATATTCCTGACGCGACTCTCACACGCGTCTCAACAAAATTTCCAAATTGCCGTATTTCAATCTCACGACAAATTTCATAATTCAATATTCATATATAATCATATATGCACATATTCAAATACCAACTCGCATCTCGTTAGTACTTTAATCCGGATTAATTTCCAATTAATACGCATTTAATTTAATTAATCCCATAAATAAATATCACAAAAATATGGGGTATTACACTTAGGCTTAAAAACATGACGTTAGAGGGTGAGAACTCGAAACAGCCCTTTAACGGCCTCGTGGGTGGCACAAACACCTCCTACGGGACCAATGTAACTCGTAGGAACTGACCCCGCAGCCGCGGGACTCCCGGTTTGAGAATACGACGATAATTTGCATATTTTTAGACATAAGCTTAAAAACATGGCGTTAGAGGGTGAAAACTCGAAACAGCCCTCGAACGGCCCCGTGGGTGGCACCAACACCTCCCACGGAACCAATGTAACACGTACGAACTGTCCCCGCAGCCGCGGGACTCCCGGTTTGAGAATAAGAAGGTAATTTGCATATTTCTAGACTTAAACAAAACTTGACGTTAGAGGGTGAAAACTCGAAACAGCCCCCGAACGTCTCCGTGGGTGGCACCAACATCTCCTACGGGACTAATGTAACTCATAGGAACTGATCCCGCAGCCGCGGGACTCCCGGTTTGAGAATATGATGATAATTTGCATATTTCTAGACTTAGGCTTAAAAATATAGCGTTAGAGGGTGAGAACTCAAAACAGCCCCCGAATGTCCCTGTGGGTGGCACCAACACCTCCCACAGGACCAATGTAACTCGAAGGAACTGACCCCGCAGCCGCGGGTCTCCCGATTTGAGAGTACGACAATAATTTGCATATTTCTAGACTTAGGCTTAAAAACATGGCGTTAGAGGGTGAGATCTCGTAACAGCCCCCAAACGTCCCCGTGGGTGTCACCAACACCTCCCATGGGACCAATGTAACTCATAGGAACTGATCCCGCAGCCGCGGGTCTCCCGGTTTGATAGTACGATGGTAATTTGCATATTTCAAGTCTTAGGCTTAAAAACATGGCGTTAGGGGGTGAGAACTAGAAACAGCACCCGAACTTCCCCGTGGATGGCACCAACACCTCCCACGGGACCAATGTAACTCGTAGGAACTGAACCTGCAGTCGAGGGACTCCCGGTTTGAGAATACGACTGTAATTTGCATATTTCTAGATTTAGAATTAAAAATATGGCGTTAGAGGGTGAGAACTAGAAACAACCCCCGAATGTCCCCGTGGGTGGCACCAACACCTCCCATGGGACCAATGTAACTCGTAGGAACTGACCCCGCAGCCGCGGGTCTCCCGGTTTGAGAATATGATGGTAATTTACATAATTCTAGACTTAGGCTTAAAAACATGGCCTTAGAGGGTGAAAACTCAAAAATTCCCTCTAACGTCCTCGTGGGTGGCACCAACACCTCCCACGGGAACAATGTAACTCGTAGGAACTGATCCCGCAGCCGCAGGACTCCCGGTTTGAGAATAAGATGATAGTTTGCATATTTCTAGACTTAGGCTTAAAAATATGGCGTTAGAGGGTGAAAACTCGAAACACCCCCGAACGGACCAGTGGGTGGCACAAACACCTCCCACGGGACCAATGTAACTCGTAGGAACTGTCCCCGCAGCCGCGGGACTCCCGATTTGAGAATACAAAGGTAATTTTCATATTTCTAGACTTAGGAAAAACTTGACGTTAGAGGGTGAAAACTCGAAACAGCCCCCCCAACGTCCCCGTGCGAGGCACCAACCCCTCCCACGGGGCCAATGTAACTCGTAGGAACTGACCCTGCAGCCGCGGGACTCTCGGTTTGAGAATACGACGATAATTTGCATATTTCTAGAGTTAGGCTTAATAACATGACGTTAGAGGGTGAAAACTAGAAACAACCCTATAACGGCCCCGTGGGTGGCACCAACACCTCCCACGGGACCACTGTAACTCTTAGGAACTATCCCCGCAGTCGCGGGACTCCCGGTTTGAGAATACGAAGGTAATTTGCATATTTCTAGACTTAGGCTTAAAAACATGGCGTTAGAGGGTGAAAACTCAAACCATCCCTCTAACGGCCCCGTGGGTGGCACCAACACCTCCCACGGGACCAATGTAACTCGTAGGAACTGACCCCGTAGCCGCGGGACTCCCAGTTTGAGAATACGATGATAATTTGCATATTTCTAGACTTAGGCTTAAAAATATGGCGTTAGAGGGTGAAAACTCGAAACAACCCCCGAACGTCCCTGTGGGTGGCACCAACACCTCCCACGGGACCAATGTAACGTGTAGGAAGTGACCCCGCAGCCGCGGGTCTCCCGATTTGAGAGTACGACGATTATTTGTATATTTCTAGACTTAGGCTTAAAAACATGGCGTTAGAGGGTGAGAACTCGAAACAGCCCCCGAACGTCCCCGTGGGTGGCACCAACACCTCCCACGGGACCAATGTAACTCGTAGGAACTGACCCCGCAATCGCAGGTCTCCCGGTTTGATAGTACGACGGTAATTTTCATATTTCTAGACTTAGGCTTAAAAACATGGCGTTAGGGGGTTAGAACTAGAAACAGCCCACGAACGTCCCTGTGGGTGGCACCAACACCTCCCACGGGACCAATGTAACTCGTAGGAACTGACCCTGCAGCTTTGGGTCTCTCGATTTGAGAGTACGACGGTAATTTGCATATTTCTAGACTTAGGCTTAAAAACATGGCATTAGAGGGTGAGAACTCGAAACAGCCCCCGAACGCCCCCGTGGGTGGCACCAACACTTTCCACGGGACCAATGTAACTCGTAGGAACTGACCCCGCAGCCGCGGGTCTCCCGATTTGATAGTACGATGGTAAATTGCATATTTCAAGTCTTAGGCTTAAAAACATGGCGTTAGGGGGTGAGAACTAGAAACAGCCCCCGAACTTCCCCGTGGGTGGCACCAACACCTCCCACGGGACCAATGAAACTCGTAGGAACTGACCCCGCAGTCGCGGGAGTCCCAGTTTTAGAATACGACAGTAATTTGCATATTTCTAGACTTAGAATTAAAAATATGGCGTTAAAGGGTGAGAACTAGAAACAACCCCTGAATGTCCCCGTGGGTGGCATCAACACCTCCCACGGGACCAATGTAACTCGTAGGTACTGAACCCGCAGCCGCGGGTCTCCCGGTTTGAAAGTACGACGGTAATTTTCATATTTTTAGACTTAGGTTTAAAAACATGGCGTTAGAGCATGAGAACTCGAAACAGCCCCTGAACATCCCCGTCGGTGGCACCAACACCTCCCACGGGACCAATGTAACTCGTAGGAACTGACCCCGCAGCCGCGGGTCTCTAGGTTTGAGAGTACGATGGTAATTGGCGTATTTCTAGACTTAGGCTTAAAAAGATGGTGTTAGAGGGTGAAAACTCGAAACAGCCCCCAACGTCCCCGTGGGAGGCGCCAACACCTCCCACGGGACCAATGTAACTCGTAGGAACTGACCCTGCAGCCGCGGGACTCCCGGTTTGAGAATACGACAATAATTTTAATATTTTTAGACTTAGGGTTAAAAACATGGCGTTAAAGGGTGAAAACTCGAAACAGCCCCGGAACGGCCCCATGGGTGGCACCAACACCTCCCACGGGACCAATGTAAGTCGTAGGAAATATCCCCCCAGCCGTGGGATTCCCAATTTGAAAATACGAAGGTAATTTGCACATTTCTAGACTTAGGCAAAACTTGGCGTTAGAAGGTGAAAACTCGAAACAGCCCTCGAAGGGCCCCGTGGGTGGCACCAACACCTCCCACGGGACCAATGTAACTCGTAGGAACTGACCCCGCAGCCGCGGGTCTCCCGGTTAGAGATTCTGACGATAATTTACATATTTCTAGACTTAGGATTAATAACATGGCGTTAGAGGGTGAGAACTCGAAACAGCCCCCGAACTTCCCCGTGGGTGGCACCAACACCTCCCACGGGACCAATGTAACTCGTAGGAACTGACCCCGCAACCGCGGGTCTCCCGGTTTGATAGTACGACGGTAATTTGCATATTTCAAGTCTTAGGCTTGAAAACATGGCGTTAGGGGGTAAGAACTAGAAACAGCCAGCGAACTTCCCCGTGGGTGGCATCAACACCTCCCACGGGACCAATGTAACTCGTAGGAACTGACCCCGCAGTCGCGGGTCTCCCGATTTGAGAGAACGACGGTAATTGGCATATTTCTAGACTTAGGCTTAAAAACATGGCGTTAGAGGGTGAAAACTCGAAACAGCCCCCGCAACGTCCCCGTGGGAGGCACCAACACCTCCCACGGGACCAATGTAACTCGTAGGAACTGCCCCTGCATCCGCGGGACTCCCGGTTTGTGAATACGACGATAATTTGTATATTTCTAGACTTAGGCTAAAAAAAATGGCGTTAAAGGGTGAAAACTCGAAACAGCCCCTGAAAGGCCCCGTGGGTGGCACCAACACCTCCCACGGGACCAATGTAACTCGTAGGAACTGACCCCGCAACCGCGGGTCTCCCGGTTTGATAGTACGACGGTAATTTGCATATTTTAAGTCTTAGGCTTGAAAACATGGCGTTAGGGGGTGAGAACTAGAAACAGCCCGCGAACTTCCCCGTGGGTGGCATCAACACCTCCCACGGGACCAATGTAACTCGTAGGAACTGACCCTGCAGCCGCGGGACTCCCGGTTTGAGAATACGACAATAATTTGAATATTTTTAGACTTAGGGTTAAAAACATGGCGTTAAAGGGTGAAAACTCGAAACAGCCCCGGAACGGCCCCATGGGTGGCACCAACACCTCCCACGGGACCAATGTAAGTCGTAGGAAATATCCCCCCAGCCGTGGGATTCCCAATTTGAAAATACGAAGGTAATTTGCACATTTCTAGACTTAGGCAAAACTTGGCGTTAGAAGGTGAAAACTCGAAACAGCCCTCGAAGGGCCCCGTGGGTGGCACCAACACCTCCCACGGGACCAATGTAACTCGTAGGAACTGACCCCGCAGCCGCGGGTCTCCCGGTTAGAGATTCTGACGATAATTTACATATTTCTAGACTTAGGATTAATAACATGGCGTTAGAGGGTGAGAACTCGAAACAGCCCCCGAACTTCCCCGTGGGTGGCACCAACACCTCCCACGGGACCAATGTAACTCGTAGGAACTGACCCCGCAACCGCGGGTCTCCCGGTTTGATAGTACGACGGTAATTTGCATATTTCAAGTCTTAGGCTTGAAAACATGGCGTTAGGGGGTAAGAACTAGAAACAGCCAGCGAACTTCCCCGTGGGTGGCATCAACACCTCCCACGGGACCAATGTAACTCGTAGGAACTGACCCCGCAGTCGCGGGTCTCCCGATTTGAGAGAACGACGGTAATTGGCATATTTCTAGACTTAGGCTTAAAAACATGGCGTTAGAGGGTGAAAACTCGAAACAGCCCCCGCAACGTCCCCGTGGGAGGCACCAACACCTCCCACGGGACCAATGTAACTCGTAGGAACTGCCCCTGCATCCGCGGGACTCCCGGTTTGTGAATACGACGATAATTTGTATATTTCTAGACTTAGGCTAAAAAAAATGGCGTTAAAGGGTGAAAACTCGAAACAGCCCCTGAAAGGCCCCGTGGGTGGCACCAACACCTCCCACGGGACCAATGTAACTCGTAGGAACTGACCCCGCAACCGCGGGTCTCCCGGTTTGATAGTACGACGGTAATTTGCATATTTCAAGTCTTAGGCTTGAAAACATGGCGTTAGGGGGTGAGAACTAGAAACAGCCCGCGAACTTCCTCGTGGGTGGCATCAACACCTCCCACGGGACCAATGTAACTCGTAGGAACTGACCCTGCAGCCGCGGGACTCCCGGTTTGAGAATACGATAATAATTTTAATATTTTTAGACTTAGGGTTAAAAACATGGCGTTAAAGGGTGAAAACTCGAAACAGCCCCGGAACGGCCCCATGGGTGGCACCAACACCTCCCACGGGACCAATGTAAGTCGTAGGAAATATCCCCCCAGCCGTGGGATTCCCGATTTGAAAATACGAAGGTAATTTGCACATTTCTAGACTTAGGCAAAACTTGGCGTTAGAAGGTGAAAACTCGAAACAGCCCTCGAAGGGCCCCGTGGGTGGCACCAACACCTCCCACGGGACCAATGTAACTCGTAGGAACTGACCCCGCAGCCGCGGGTCTCCCGGTTAGAGATTCTGACGATAATTTACATATTTCTAGACTTAGGATTAATAACATGGCGTTAGAGGGTGAGAACTCGAAACAGCCCCCGAACTTCCCCGTGGGTGGCACCAACACCTCCCACGGGACCAATGTAACTCGTAGGAACTGACCCCGCAACCGCGGGTCTCCCGGTTTGATAGTACGACGGTAATTTGCATATTTCAAGTCTTAGGCTTGAAAACATGGCGTTAGGGGGTAAGAACTAGAAACAGCCAGCGAACTTCCCCGTGGGTGGCATCAACACCTCCCACGGGACCAATGTAACTCGTAGGAACTGACCCCGCAGTCGCGGGTCTCCCGATTTGAGAGAACGACGGTAATTGGCATATTTCTAGACTTAGGCTTAAAAACATGGCGTTAGAGGGTGAAAACTCGAAACAGCCCCCGCAACGTCCCCGTGGGAGGCACCAACACCTCCCACGGGACCAATGTAACTCGTAGGAACTGCCCCTGCATCCGCGGGACTCCCGGTTTGTGAATACGACGATAATTTGTATATTTCTAGACTTAGGCTAAAAAAAATGGCGTTAAAGGGTGAAAACTCGAAACAGCCCCTGAAAGGCCCCGTGGGTGGCACCAACACCTCCCACGGGACCAATGTAACTCGTAGGAACTGACCCCGCAACCGCGGGTCTCCCGGTTTGATAGTACGACGGTAATTTGCATATTTCAAGTCTTAGGCTTGAAAACATGGCGTTAGGGGGTGAGAACTAGAAACAGCCCGCGAACTTCCCCGTGGGTGGCATCAACACCTCCCACGGGACCAATGTAACTCGTAGGAACTGACCCCGCAGCCGCGGGTCTCCCGGTTTGAGAGAACGACGTTAATTGGCATATTTATAGACTTAGGCTTAAAAACATGGCGTTAGAGGGTGAAAACTCGAAACAGCCCCCCAACGTCCCCGTGGGAGGTACCAACACCTCCCACGGGACCAATGTAACTCGTAGGAACTGCCCCTGCATCCGCGGGACTCTCGGTTTGAGAATACGATGACAATTTGCATATTTCTAGACTTAGGCTAAAAAAAATGGCGTTAAAGGGTGAAAACTCGAAACAGCCCCTGAAAGGCCCGTGGGTGGCACCAACACCTCCCACGGGACCAATGTAACTCGTAGGAACTATCCCCGCAGTCGTGGGACTCCCGGTTTGAGAATATGTAGGTAATTTGCATATTTCTAGACTTAGGCAAAACTTGGCGTTTGAGGGTTAGAACTAGAAACAGCCCCCGAACGTCCCCGTGGGTGGCACCAACACCTCCCACGGGACCAATGTAACTCGTACGAACTAACCCCGCAGTCGCGGGTCTTCCGGTTTCAGAATACGACGGTAATTTGCATATTTCTAGACTTAGGCTTAAAAACATGACCTTAGAGGGTGAGAATTCGAAACAGCCCTCTAACGGCCTCGTGGGTGGCACCAACACCTCCTACGAGACCAATGTAACTCGTAGGAACTGACCCCGCAGCCGCGGGACTCCCGATTTGAGAATACGAAGGTAATTTGCATATTTCTAGACTTAGGCAAAACTTGGCGTTAGAAGGTGAAAACTAGAAACAGCCCCCGAACGGACCCGTGGGTGGCACCAACACCTCCCACGGGACCAATGTAACTCGTAGGAACTGACCCCGCAGCCGCGGGTCTCCCGATTAGAGAATATGACGGTAAGTTACATATTTCTAGATTTAGGCTTAAAAATATGGCGTTAGAGGGTGTGAACTCGAAATAACCCTCGAACGTCCCCGTGGGTGGCACCAAGACCTCCCACGGGACCAATGTAACTCGTACGAACTGACCCTGCCGCCGCGGTTCTCCCTGTTTGAGAGTACGATGGTAATTTACATATTTCTAGAGTTAGGCTTAAAAACATGGTGTTAGGGGGTGAGAACTAGAAACAGCCCCCGAACGTCCCCGTGGGTGGCACCAACACCTCCCACGGGACCAATGTAACTCGTAGGAACTGACTCCGCAGTCGCGGGTCTCCCGGTTTGAGAATATGAAGATAATTTTTATATTTCTAGACTTAGGGTTAAAAATATGGCGTTAGAGGCTGAGAACTCGAAACAGCCCCCGAACGTCCCTGTGGGTGGAACCAACACCTCCCATGGGACCAATGTAACGCGTAGGAACTGACTTCGCAGCCGCGGGTCTCCCGATTTGAAAGTACGACGGTAATTTGTATATTTCTAGACTTAGGCTTAAAAACATGGCGTTAGAGGGTGAGAACTCGAAACAGCCCCCAAACGTCCCCGTGGGTGGCACCAACACCTCCCACGGGACCAATGTAACTCGTAGGAACTGACCTCGCAACCACGGGTCTGCCGGTTTGATCGTACGACGGTAATTTGCATATTTCAAGTCTTAGGCTTAAAAACATGGCGTTAGGGGGTGAGAACTAGAAACAGCCCCAGAACGTCCCCGTGGGAGGCACCAACACCTCCCACGGGACCAATGTAACTCGTAGGAACTGATCCCGCAGCCGCAGGACTCTCGGTTTGAGAATACGAAGGTAATTTGTATATTTCTAGACTTAGGCAAAACTTGACGCTAGAGGGTGAAAACTAGAAACAGCCCCCCAACGTCCACGTGGGAGGCACCAACACCTCCCACGGGACCAATGTAACTTATAGGAACCGACCCTGCAGCCGCGGGACTCTCGGTTTTAGAATACGACGATAATTTGCATATTTCTAGACTTAGGCTTAAAAACATGGCGTTAGAGGGTGAAAACTCGAAACAGCCCCTGAACGTCCCCATGGGTGCCACCAACACCTCCCACGGGACCAATGTAACTCTTAGGAACTGACCCCGCTGCCGCGGGACTCCTAGTTTGAGAATACGAATGTAATTTGTATATTTCTAGACTTAGGCTTAAAAACATTGCGTTAGAGGGTGAAAACTCGAAATAGACCCCGAACGGTCTCGTGGGTGGAACCAACACCTCCCACGGGTCAATGTAACTTGTAGGAACTGACCCCGCAGCCGCGGGACTCCCGATTTGAGAATACGACGGTAATTTACATATTTTTAGACTTAAGCTTGAAAATATGGCGTTAGAGGGTGAGAACTCGAAACAGCCTCCTAACGTCCCCGTGGGTGGCACCAACACCTCCCACGGGACCAATGTAACTCGTACGAACTGACCCCGCCGCCGAGGTTCTCCCGATTTGAGAGTACGATGGTAATTTGCATATTTCTAGACTTAGGCTTAAAAACATGGTGTTAGGCGGTGAGAACTAGAAACAGCCCCCGAACGTCCCCGTGGGTGGCACCAACACCTCCCACGGGACCAATGTAACTCGTACGAACTAACCCCGCAGTCGCGGGTCTTCCGGTTTCAGAATACGACGGTAATTTGCATATTTCTAGACTTAGGCTTATAAACATGACGTTAGAGGGTGAGAATTCGAAACAGCCCTCTAACGGCCTCGTGGGTGGCACCAACACCTCCTACCAGACCAATGTAACTCGTAGGAACTGACCCCGCAGCCGCGGGACTCCCGATTTGAGAATACGAAGGTAATTTGCATATTTCTAGACTTAGGCAAAACTTGGCGTTAGAAGGTGAAAACTAGAAACAGCCCCCGAACAGACCCGTGGGTGGCACCAACACCTCCCATGGGACCAATGTAACTCGTAGGAACTGACCCCGCAGCCGCGGGTCTCCCGATTAGAGAATATGACGGTAAGTTACATATTTTTAGACTTAGGCTTAAAAATATGGCGTTAGAGGGTGTGAACTCGAAATAACCCTCGAACGTCCCCGTGGGTGGCACCAAGACCTCCCACGGGACCAATGTAACTCGTACGAACTGACCCTGCTGCCGCGGTTCTCCTGGTTTGAGAGTACAATGGTAATTTACATATTTCTAGAGTTAGGCTTAAAAACATGGTGTTAGGGGGTGAGAACTAGAAACAGCCCCCGAACGTCCCCGTGGGTGGCACCAACACCTCCCACGGGACCAATGTAACTCGTAGGAACTGACTCCACAGTCGCGGGTCTCCCGGTTTGAGAATATGAAGATAATTTGCATATTTCTAGACTTAGGGTTAAAAATATGGCGTTAGAGGCTGAGAACTCGAAACAGCCCCCGAACGTCCCTGTGGGTGGCACCAACACCTCCCATGGGACCAATGTAACGCGTAGGAACTGACTTCGCAGCCGCGGGTCTCCCGATTTGAGAGTACGACGGTAATTTGTATATTTCTAGACTTAGGCTTAAAAACATGGCGTTAGAGGGTGAGAACTCGAAACAGCCCCCAAACGTCCCCGTGGGTGGCACCAACACCTCCCACGGGACCAATGTAACTCGTAGGAACTGACCTCGCAACCACGGGTCTGCCGGTTTGATCGTACGACGGTAATTTGCATATTTCAAGTCTTAGGCTTAAAAACATGGCGTTAGGGGGTGAGAACTAGAAACAGCCCCAGAACGTCCCCGTGGGAGGCACCAACACCTCCCACGGGACCAATGTAACTCGTAGGAACTGATCCCGCAGCCGCAGGACTCTCGGTTTGAGAATACGATGATAGTTTGCATATTTCTAGACTTAGGCTTAAAAACATGGCGTTAGAGGGTGAAAACTCGAAACACCCCCCGAACGGCCCCGTGGGTGGCACTAACACCTCCCACGGGACCAGTGTAACTCGTAGGAACTGTCCCCGCAGCCGCAGGACTCTCGGTTTGAGAATACGACGATAATTTGCATATTTCTAGACTTAGGCTTAAAAATATGGCGTTAGAGGGTGAAAACTCGAAACACCCCCCGAACGGCCCCGTGGGTGGCACCAACACCTCCCACGGGACCAATGTAACTCATAGGAACTGTCCTCGCAGTCGCGGGACTCTCGGTTTGAGAATACGAAGGTAATTTGCATATTTCTAGACTTAGGCAAAACTTGACGCTAGAGGGTGAAAACTAGAAACAGCCCCCCAACGTCCCCGTGGGAGGCACCAACACCTCCCACGGGACCAATGTAAGTTATAGGAACCGACCCTGCAGCCGCGGGACTCTCGGTTTGAGAATACGACGATAATTTGCATATTTCTAGACTTAGGCTTAAAAACATTGCGTTAGAGGGTGAAAACTCGAAACAGCCCCTGAACGTCCCCATGGGTGCCACCAACACCTCCCACGGGACCAATGTAACTCTTAGGAACTGACCCCACTGCCGCGGGACTCCTAGTTTGAGAATACGAAGGTAATTTGTATATTTCTAGACTTAGGCTTAAAAACATTGCGTTAGAGGGTGAAAACTCGAAATAGACCCCGAACGGTCTCGTGGGTGGAACCAACACCTCCCACGGGTCAATGTAACTTGTAGGAACTGACCCTGCAGCCGCGGGACTCCCGATTTGAGAATACGACGGTAATTTACATATTTCTAGACTTAAGCTTGAAAATATGGCGTTAGAGGGTGAGAACTCGAAACAGCCTCCTAACGTCCCCGTGGGTGGCACTAACACCTCCCACAGGACCAATGTTACTCGTAGGAACTGACCTCGTAGCCGCGGGTCTCTCGGTTTGTGAGTACGATGGAAATTTGTATATTTCTAGACATAGGCTTAAAAACATGGCGTTAGAGGGTGAAAACTCGAAACACCCCCCGAACGGCCCCGTTGGTGGCACCAACACCTCCCACGGGACCAATATAACTGTCCCCGCAGCCGCGGGACTCCCAGTTTGAGAAAACGAAGGTAATTTGCATATTTCTAGAGTTAGGCAAAACTTGACGTTAGAGGGTGAAAACTCGAAACAGCCCCCCAACGTCCCCGTGGGAGGCACCAACACCTCCCACGGGACCAATGTAACTCATAGGAACTGACCCCGCAGCCGCGGGACTCCCGGTTTGAGAATACGACGATAATTTGCATATTTCTAGACTTAGGCTTAAAAACATGGTGTTAGGGGGTGAGAACTAGAAACGACCCCCGAACGTCACCGTGGGTGGCACCAACACCTCCCACGGGACCAATGTAACTCGTAGGAACTTACTCCGCAGTCGCGGGACTCCCGGTTTGAGAATACGACGGTAATTTTCATATTTCTAGACTTAGGCTTAAAAATATGGCGTTAGAGGGTGAAAACTCGAAACAGCCCTCTAACGGCCCCGTGGGTGGCACCAACACCTCCCACGGGACCAATGTAACTCGTAGGAACTGACTCCATAGCCGCAGAACTCCCGGTTTGAGAATACGACGTTAATTTGCATATTTCTAGACTTAGGCTTAAAAACATGGCGTTAGAGGGTGAAAACTCGAAACAACCCCCGAACGTCCCTGTGGGTGGCACCAACACCTCCCACAGGACCAATGTAACTCGTAGGAACTGATCCTGCAGCCGCGGGTCTCTCGATTTGAGAGTGCGACGATAATTTGCATATTTCTAGACTTAGGCTTCAAAACATGGCGTTAGAGGGTGAGAACTCGAAACAGCCCCCGAACGTCCCCGTGGGTGGCACCAACACCTCCCACGGGACCAATGTAACTCGTAGGAACTGACCCCGCACCCGCGGGTCTCCCGGTTTGATAGTACGACGCTAATTTGCATATTTCTAGACTTAGGCTTAAAAACATGGCGTTAGGGGGTTAGAACTAGAAACAGCCCACGAACGTCCCTTTGGGTGGCACCAACACCTCCCACGGAACCAATGTAACTCGTAGGAACTGATCCTATAGCCGAGGGTCTCTCGATTTGAGAGTACGACGGTAATTTGCATATTTCTAGACTTAGGCTTAAAAACATGGCGTTAGAGGGTGAGAACTCGAAACAGCCTCCGAACGTCCCCGTGGGTGGCACCAACACCTCCCACGGGACCAATGTAACTCGTAGGAACTGACCCCGCACCCGCGGGTCTCCCGGTTTGATAGTACGATGGTAAATTTCATATTTCAAGTCTTAGGCTTAAAAACATGGCGTTAGGGGGTGAGAACTAGAAACATCCCCCGAACTTCCCCGTGGGTGGCACCAACACCTCCCACGGGACCAATGTAACTCGTAGGAACTGACCCCGCAGTCGCGGGACTCCCGATTTGAGAATACGACGCTAATTTGCATATTTCTAGACTTAGAATTAAAAATATGGCGTCAGAGGGTGAGAACTAGAAACAACCCCCGAATGTCCCCGTGGGTGGCACCAACACCTTCCACGGGACCAATGTAACTCGTAGGAACTGACCCCGCAGTCGCGGGTCTCCCGATTTGAGAGTACGGCGGTAATTTTCATAATTCTAGACTTAGGTTTAAAAACATGGCGTTAGAGCATGAGAACTCGAAACATCCCCTGAACGTCCACGTGGGTGGCACCAACACCTCCCACGGGACCAATGTAACTCGTAGGAACTGACCCCGCAGCCGCGGATCTCCCGGTTTGAGAGTTCAATAGTAATTGGCGTATTTCTAGACTTAGGCTTAAAAACATGGCGTTAGATGGTGAAAACTCAAAACAGCCCCTCAACGTCCCCGTGGGAGGCGCCAACACCTCCCACGGGACCAATGTAACTCATAGAAACTGACCCTACAGCCGCGGGACTCCTGGTTTGAGAATACGACAATAATTTGCATATTTCTAGACTTAGGCTTAAAAACATGGCGTTAAAGGGTGAAAACTCGAAACAGCCCCTGAAAGGCCCCATGGGTGGCACCAACACCTCCCACGGGACCAATGTAAGTCATAGGAACTATCCCCGCAGCCGCGGGACTCCCGGTTTGAGAATACGAAGGTAATTTGCATATTTCTAGACTTAGGCAAAACTTGGCGTTAGAAGGTGAAAACTCGAAACAGCCCCCGAACGGCCCCGTGGGTGGCACCAACACCTCCCACGGGACCAATGTAACTCGTAGGAACTGACCCCGCAGCCGCGGGTCTCCCGGTTAGAGAATATGACGGTAATTTACATATTTCTACACTTAGGCTTAAAAACATGGCGTTAGAGGGTGTGTACTCAAAACAACCCCCGAACGTCCCCGTGGGTTGCACCAACACCTCCCACGGGACCAATGTAACTCGTACGAACTCACCCCGCCGCCGAGGTTCTCTCGGTTTGAGATTACGATGGTAATTTGCATATTTCTTGACTTAGGCTTAAAAACATGGTGTTCGGGGGTGAGAACTAGAAACAGCCCCCAAACGTCCCCGTGGGTGGCACCAACACCTCCCACGGGACCAATGTAACTCGTAGGAACTGACTCCGCAGTCGCGGGTCTCCCGGTTTGAGAATACGAAGATAATTTACATATTTCTAGACTTAGGGTTAAAAATATGGCATTAGAGGGTGAGAACTCGAAACAGCCCCCGAACGTCCCTGTGGGTGCCATCAACACCTCCCACGGTACCAGTGTAACGTGTACGAACTGACCTCGCAGCCGCGGGTCTCCCGATTTGAGAGTACGACGGTAATTTGCATATTTCTAGACTTAGGCTTAAAAACATGGCGTTAGAGGGTGAGAACTCGAAATAGCCCCCGAACGTCCCCGTGGGTGGCACCAACACCTCCCACGGGACCAATCTAACTCGTAGGAACTGACCCCGCAACCGCGGGTCTCCCGGTTTGATAGTACGACGGTAATTTGCATATTTCAAGTCTTAGGCTTAAAAACATGGCGTTAGGGGGTGAGAACTAGAAACAGCCCCCGAACTTCCCCGTGGGTGGCACCAACACCTCCCGCGGGACAAATGTAAGTCATAGGAACTATCCCTGCAGCCGCGGGACTCCCGGTTTGAGAATACGAAGGTAATTTGCATATTTCTAGACTTAGGCAAAACTTGGCGTTAGAAGGTGAAAACTCGAAACAGCCCCCGAACGGCCCCGTGGGTGGCACCAACACTCCCACGGGACCAATGTAACTCGTAGGAACTGACCCCGCAGCCGCGGGTCTCCCGGTTAGAGAATATGACGGTAATTTACATATTTCTACACTTAGGCTTAAAAACATGGCGTTAGAGGGTGTGAACTCGAAACAACCCCCGAACGTCCCCGTGGGTGGCACGAACACCTCCCACGGGACCAACGTAACTCGTACGAACTGACCCCGCCGCCGAGGTTCTCTCGGTTTGACAGTACGATGGTAATTTGCATATTTCTAGACTTAGGCTTAAAAACATGGTGTTCAGGGGTGAGAACTAGAAACAGCCCCCGAACGTCCCCGTGGGTGGCACCAACACCTCCCACGGGACCAATGTAACTCGTAGGAACTGACTCCGCAGTCGCGGGTCTCCCGGTTTGAGAATATGAAGATAATTTACATATTTCTTAACTTAGGGTTAAAAATATGGCGTTAGAGGGTGAGAACTCGAAACAGCCCCCGAACGTCCCTGTGGGTGCCATCAACACCTCCCACGGTACCAGTGTAACGTGTACGAACTGACCTCGCAGCCGCGGGTCTCCCGATTTGAGAGTACGACGGTAATTTGCTTATTTCTAGACTTAGGCTTAAAAACATGGCGTTAGAGGGTGAGAACTCGAAACAGCCCCCGAACG
Source organism: Sambucus nigra (assembly GCA_949130495.1). Taxonomy (NCBI): domain Eukaryota; kingdom Viridiplantae; phylum Streptophyta; class Magnoliopsida; order Dipsacales; family Adoxaceae; genus Sambucus; species Sambucus nigra. The sequence continues at coordinate 417,225,137 of OX422209.1, read as the reverse complement.
TCCCCGTGGGTGGCACCAACACCTCCCACGGGACCAATGTAACTCGTAGGAACTGACCCCGCAACCGCGGGTCTCCCGGTTTGATAGTACGACAGTAATTTGCATATTTCAAGTCTTAGGCTTAAAACATGGCGTTAGGGGGTGAGAACTAGAAACAGCCCCCGAACTTCCCCGTGGGTGGTAGCAACACCTCCCGCGGGACCAATGTAACTCGTAGGAACTGACCCCGCAGTCACGGGACTCCCGGTTTGAGAATGCGACAGAAATTTACGTATTTCTAGACTTAGAATTAAAAATATGGCGTTAGAGGGTGAGAACTAGAAACAACCCCGAACGTCCCCGTGGGTGGCACCTACACCTCCCACGGGACCAATGTAACTCGTAGGAACTGACCCCGCAGCCGCGGGTCTCCCAGTTTGAGAGTACGACGGTAATTGGCATATTTCTAGACTTAGGCTTAAAAACATGGCGTTAGAGGGTGAAAACTCAAAACAGCCCCCCAACGTCCCCATGGGAGGCACCAACACCTCCCACGGGACCAACGTAACTTGTAGAAACTGACCCTGCAGCCGCGGGACTCCCGGTTTGAGAATACGACGATAATTTACATATTTCTAGACTTAGGCTAAAAAACATGGCGTTAAAGGGTGAAAACTCGAAACAGCCCCTGAAAGGCCCCGTGGTTGGCACCAACACCTCCCACGGGACCAATGTAACTCGTAGGATCTATCCCCGCAGCCGCGGGACTCCCGGTTTGAGAATATGAAGGTAATTTGCATATTTCTAGACTTAGGCAAAACTTGGCGTTAGAGGGTGAGAACTAGAAACAGCCCCCAAACGGCCCCGTGGGTGGAACCAACACCTCCCACGGGACCAATGTAACTCGTAGGAACTGACCCCGCAGACGCGGGTTTCCCGGTTTGAGAGTACGACGGTAATTTGCATATTTCTAGACTTAGGCTTAAAAACATGGCGTTAGGGGGTTAGAACTAGAAACAGCCCACGAACGTCCCCGTGGGTGGAACCAACACCTCCCACGGGACCAATGTAACTCGTACGAACTAACCCCGCAGTCGCGGGTCTCCCGATTTCAGAATACGACGGTAATTTGCATATTTCTAGACTTAGGCTTAAGAACATGACGTTAGAGGGTGAGAATTCGAAACAGCCCTCTAACGGCCTCGTGGGTGGCACCAACAGCTCCTACGGGACCAATGTAACTAGTAGAAACTGACCCCGCAGCCGCGGGACTCCCGATTTGAGAATACGACGATAATTTGCATATATATAGACTTAGGCTTAAAAACATGGCGTTAGAGGGTGAAAACTCGAAACAGCCCCGAACGGCCCCGTGGGTGGCACCAACACCTCCCACGGGAACAATGTAACACGTAGGAACTATCCCTGCAGCCGCGGGACTCCCGGTTTGAGAATACGAAGGTAATTTGCATATTTCTAGACTTAAGAAAAACTTGGCGTTAGAGGGTGAAAACTCGAAACAGCCCCCGAACGTCTCCGTGGTGGCACCAACACCTCCCACGGGACTAATGTAACTCGTAGGAACTGACCCCGCAGCCGCGGGACTCCCGGTTTGAGAATACGACGATAATTTGCATATTTCTAGACTTAAGCTTAAAAATATGGCGTTAGCGGGTGAGAGCTCGAAACATCCCCTGAACGTCCCTGTGGGTGGCACCAACACCTCCCACGGGACCAATGTAACTCGTAGGAACTGACCCCGCAGCCGTGGGTCTCCCGGTTTGATAGTACGATGTTAATTTGCATATTTCAAGTCTTAGGCTTAAAAACATGGCGTTAGGGGGTGAGAACTAGAAACAGCCCCCGAACTTCCCCGTGGGTGGCACCAAAACCTCCCACGGGACCAATGTAACTCGTAGGAACTGACCCCGCAGTCGCGGGACTCCCGGTTTGAGAATACGATAGTAATTTGCATATTTCTAGACTTAGAATTAAAAATATGGCGTTAGAGGTTGAGAACTAGAAACAACCCCCGAATGTCCCCGTGGGTGGCACCAACACCTCCCACGGGACCAATGTAACTCGTAGGAACTGACCCCGCAGCCGCGGGTCTCCCGGTTTGAGAGTACGACGGTAATTTTCATATTTCTAGACTTAGGTTTAAAAACATGGCGTTAGAGCGTGAGAACTCGACACAACCCCTAAACGTCCCCGTGGGTGGCACCAACACCTCCCACGGGACCAATGTAACTCGTAGGAACTGACCCTGCAGCCGCGGGACTTCCGGTTTGGGAATATGACGATAATTTGCATATTTCTAGACTTAGGCTTAAAAATATGGCGTTAAAGGGTGAAAACTCGAAACAGCCCCTGAAAGGCCCCATGGGTGGCACCAACACCTCCCACGGGACCAATGTAAGTCATAGAAACTATCCCCGCAGCCGTGGGACTCCCGGTTTGAGAATACGAAGGTAATTTGCATATTTCAAGACTTACGCAAAACTTGGCGTTAGAAGGTGAAAACTCGAAACAGCCCCCGAACGGCCCCGTGGGTGGCACCAACACCTCCCACGGGACCAATGTAACTCGTAGGAACTGACCCCGCAGCCGCGGGTCTCCCGGTTAGAGAATATGACGGTAATTTACATATTTCTACACTTTGGCTTAAAAACATGGCGTTAGAGGGTGTGAACTCGAAACAACCCCCGAACGTCCCCGTGGGTGGCACCAACACCTCCCACGGGACCAATGTAACTCATACGAACTGACCCCGCCGCCGAGGTTCTCCCGATTTGAGAGTACGATGGTAATTTGCATATTTCTAGACTTAGGCTTAAAAACATGGTGTTAGGCGGTGAGAACTAGAAACAGCCCCCGAACGTCCCCGTGGGTGGCACCAACACCTCCCACGGGACCAATGTAACTCGTAGGAACTGACTCCGCAGTCGTGGGTCTCCCGGTTTGAGAATACGAAGATAATTTCCATATTTATAGACTTAAGGTTCAAAATATGGCGTTAGAGGGTGAGAACTCGAAACAGCCCCCGAACGTCCCTGTGGGTGGCACCAACACCCCCCACGGTACCAATGTAACGTGTACGAACTGACCCCGCAGCCGCGGGTCTCCCGATTTGAGAGTACGACGGTAATTTGCATATTTCAAGACTTAGTCTTAAAAACATGGAGTTAGAGGGTGAGAACTCGAAACATCCCCCGAACGTCCCCGTGGGTGGCACCAACACCTCCCACGGGACCAATGTAACTCGTAGGAACTGACCCCGCAACCGCGGGTCTCCCGGTTTGATAGTACGACGGTAATTTGCATATTTCAAGTCTTAGGCTTAAAAACATGGCGTTAGGGGGTGAGAACTAGAAACAGCCCCCGAACTTCCCCGTGGGTGGCACCAACACCTCCCGCGGGACCAATGTAACTCGTAGGAACTGACCCCGCAGTCGCGGGACTCCCGGTTTGAGAATGCGATAGTAATTTGCGTATTACTAGACTTAGAATTAAAAATATGGCGTTAGAGGGTGAGAACTAGAAACAACCCCCGAACTTCCCCGTGGGTGGCACCAACACCTCCCACGGGACCAATGTAACTCGTAGGAACTGACCCCGCAGCCGCGGGTCTCCCGGTTTGAGAGTACGACGGTAATTTTCATATTTCTAGACTTAGGTTTAAAAACATGGCGTTAGAGCGTGAGAACTCGACACAGCCCCTGAACGTCCCCGTGGGTGGCACCAACACCTCCCACGGGACCAATGTAACTCGTAGAAACTATCCCCGCAGCCGTGGGACTCCCGGTTTGAGAATACGAAGGTAATTTGCATATTTCTAGACTTAGGCAAAACTTGGCGTTAGAAGGTGAAAACTTGAAACAGTCCCCGAACGGCCCCGTGGGTGGCACCAACACCTCCGACGGGACCAATGTAACTCGTAGGAACTGACCCCGCAGCCGCGGGTCTCCCGGTTAGAGAATATGACGGTAATTTATATATTTCTACACTTAGGCTTAGAAACATGGCGTTAGAGGGTGTGAACTCGAAACAACCCCCGAACGTCCCCGTGGGTGGCACCAACACCTCCCACGGGACCAATGTAACTCATAGGAACTGACTCCGCAGTCGCGGGACTCCCGGTTTGAGAATACGAAGATAATTTCCATATTTCTAGACTTAAGGTTAAAAATATGGCGTTAGAGGGTGAGAACTCGAAACAGCCCCCGAACGTCCCTGTGGGTGCCATCAACACCTCCCACGGTACCAATGTAACGTGTACGAACTGACCCCGCAGCCGCGGGTCTCCCGATTTGAGAGTACGACGGTAATTTGCATATTTCTAGACTTAGGCTTAAAAACATGGCGTTAGAGGGTGAGAACTCGAAACATCCCCCGAACGTCCCCGTGGGTGGCACCAACACCTCCCACGGGACCAATGTAACTCGTAGGAACTGACCCCGTAACCGCAAGTCTCCCGGTTTGATAGTACGACGGTAGTTTGCATATTTCAAGTCTGAGGCTTAAAAACATGGCGTTATTAGGTGAGAACTAGAAATAGCACCCGAACTTCCCCGTGGGTGGCACCAACACCTCCCGCGGGACCAATGTAACTCGTAGGAACTGGCCCCGCAGTCGCGGGACTCCCGGTTTGAGAATGCGACAGTAATTTACGTATTACTAGACTTAGAATTAAAAATATGGCGTTAGAGGCTGAGAACTAGAAACAACCCCCGAACGTCCCCGTGGGTGGCACCTACACCTCCTACGGGACCAATGTAACTCGTAGGAACTGACCCCGCAGCCGCGGGTCTCCCGGTTTGAGAGTACGACGGTAATTGGCATATTTCTAGACTTAGGCTTAAAAACATGGCGTTAGATGGTGAAAACTCGAAACAGCCCCTGAACGTCCCCATGGGTGCCACCAACACCTCCCACGGGACCAATGTAACTCTTAGGAACTGACCCCACTGCCGCGGGACTCCTAGTTTCAGAATACGAAGGTAATTTGTATATTTCTAGACTTAGGCTTAAAAACATTGCGTTAGAGGGTGAAAACTCGAAATAGACCCCGAACGGTCTCGTGGGTGGAACCAACACCTCCCACGGGTCAATGTAACTTGTAGGAACTGACCCCGCAGCCGCGGGACTCCCGATTTGAGAATACGACGGTAATTTACATATTTTTAGACTTAAGCTTGAAAATATGGCGTTAGAGGGTGAGAACTCGAAACAGCCTCCTAACGTCCCCGTGGGTGGCACCAACACCTCCCACGGGACCAATGTAACTCGTACGAACTGACCCCGCCGCCGAGGTTCTCCCGATTTGAGAGTACGATGGTAATTTGCATATCTCTAGACTTAGGCTTAAAAACATGGTGTTAGGCGGTGAGAACTAGAAACAGCCCCCGAACGTCCCCGTGGGTGGCACCAACACCTCCCACGGGACCAATGTAACTCGTACGAACTAACCCCGCAGTCGCGGGTCTTCCGATTTCAGAATACGACGGTAATTTGAATATTTCTAGACTTAGGCTTATAAACATGACGTTAGAGGGTGAGAATTCGAAACAGCCCTCTAACGGCCTCGTGGGTGGTACCAACACCTCCTACGAGACCAATGTAACTCGTAGGAACTGACCCCGCAGCCGCGGGACTCCCGATTTGAGAATACGAAGGTAATTTGCATATTTCTAGACTTAGGCAAAACTTGGCGTTAGAAGGTGAAAACTAGAAACAGCCCCCGAACGGACCCGTGGGTGGCACCAACACCTCCCACGGGACCAATGTAACACGTAGGAACTGACCCCGCAGCCGCGGGTCTCCCGATTAGAGAATATGACGGTAAGTTATATATTTCTAGACTTAGGCTTAAAAATATGGCGTTAGAGGGTGTGAACTCGAAATAACCCTCGAACGTCCCCGTGGGTGGCACCAAGACCTCCCACGGGACCAATGTAACTCGTACTAACTGACCCTGCCGCCGCGGTTCTCCCGGTTTGAGAGTACGATGGTAATTTACATATTTCTAGAGTTAGGCTTAAAAACATGGTGTTAGGGGGTGAGAACTAGAAACAGCCCCCGAACGTCCCCGTGGGTGGCACCAACACCTCCCACGGGACCAATGTAACTCGTAGGAACTGACTCCGCAGTCGCGGGTCTCCCGGTTTGAGAATATGAAGATAATTTGCATATTTCTAGACTTAGGGTTAAAAATATGGCGTTAGAGGCTGAGAACTCGAAACAGCCCCCGAACGTCCCTGTGGGTGGCACCAACACCTCCCATGGGACCAATGTAACGCGTAGGAACTGACTTCGCAGCCGCGGGTCTCCCGATTTGAGAGTACGACGGTAATTTGTATATTTCTAGACTTAGGCTTAAAAACATGGCGTTAGAGGGTGAGAACTCGAAACAGCCCCCAAACGTCCCCGTGGGTGGCACCAACACCTCCCACGGGACCAATGTAACTCGTAGGAACTGACCTCGCAACCACGGGTCTGCCGGTTTGATCGTACGACGGTAATTTGCATATTTCAAGTCTTAGGCTTAAAAACATGGCGTTAGGGGGTGAGAACTAGAAACAGCCCCAGAACGTCCCCGTGGGAGGCACCAACACCTCCCACGGGACCAATGTAACTCGTAGGAACTGATCCCGCAGCCGCAGGACTCTCGGTTTGAGAATACGACGATAGTTTGCATATTTCTAGACTTAGGCTTAAAAACATGGCGTTAGAGGGTGAAAACTCGAAACACCCCCCGAACAGCCCCGTGGGTGGCACTAACACCTCCCACGGGACCAGTGTAACTCGTAGGAACTGTCCCCGCAGCCGCAGGACTCTCGGTTTGAGAATACGACGATAATTTGCATATTTCTAGACTTAGGCTTAAAAATATGGCGTTAGAGGGTGAAAACTCGAAACACCCCCCGAACGGCCCCGTGGGTGGCACCAACACCTCCCACGGGACCAATGTAACTCGTAGGAACTGTCCTCGCAGCCGCGGGACTCCCGGTTTGAGAATACGAAGGTAATTTGCATATTTCTAGACTTAGGCAAAACTTGACGCTAGAGCGTGAAAACTAGAAACAGCCCCCCAACGTCCCCGTGGGAGGCACCAACACCTCCCACGGGACCAATGTAACTTATAGGAATCGACCCTGCAGCCGCGGGACTCTCGGTTTTAGAATACGACGATAATTTGCATATTTCTAGACTTAGGCTTAAAAACATGGCGTTAGAGGGTGAAAACTCGAAACAGCCCCTGAACGTCCCCATGGGTGCCACCAACACCTCCCACGGGACCAATGTAACTCTTAGGAACTGACCCCGCTGCCGCGGGACTCCTAGTTTGAGAATACGAAGGTAATTTGTATATTTCTAGACTTAGGCTTAAAAACATTGCGTTAGAGGGTGAAAACTCGAAATAGACCCCGAACGGTCTCGTGGGTGGAACCAACACCTCCCACGGGTCAATGTAACTTGTAGGAACTGACCCCGCAGCCGTGGGACTCCCGATTTGAGAATACGACGGTAATTTACATATTTTTAGACTTAAGCTTGAAAATATGGCGTTAGAGGGTGAGAACTCGAAACAGCCTCCTAACGTCCCCGTGGGTGGCACCAACACCTCCCACGGGACCAATGTAATTCGTACGAACTGACCCCGCCGCCGAGGTTCTCCCGATTTGAGAGTACGATGGTAATTTGCATATTTCTAGACTTAGGCTTAAAAACATGGTGTTAGGCGGTGAGAACTAGAAACAGCCCCTGAACGTCCCCGTGGGTGGCACCAACACCTCCCACGGGTCCAATGTAACTCGTACGAACTAACCCCGCAGTCGCGGGTCTTCCGGTTTCAGAATACGACGGTAATTTGCATATTTCTAGACTTAGGCTTATAAACATGACGTTAGAGGGTGAGAATTCGAAACAGCCCTCTAACGGCCTCGTGGGTGGCACCAACACCTCCTACGAGACCAATGTAAGTCGTAGGAACTGACCCCGCAGCCGCGGGACTCCCGATTTGAGAATACGAAGGTAATTTGCATATTTCTAGACTTAGGCAAAACTTGGCGTTAGAAGGTGAAAACTAGAAATAGCCCCCGAACGGACCCGTGGGTGGCACCAACACCTCCCACGGGACCAATGTAACTCGTAGGAACTGACCCCGCAGCCACGGGACTCCCGATTTGAGAATACGAAGGTAATTTGCATATTTCTAGACTTAGGCAAAACTTGACGCTAGAGGGTGAAAACTAGAAACAGCCCCCCAACGGGGGGTTGATTGGAGTTACGTTGGTCCCGTGGGAGGTGTTGGTGCCTCCCACGGGACCAACGTAACTCGTAGGAACTGATCCCGCAGCCGCAGGACTCTCGGTTTGAGAATACGACGATAGTTTGCATATTTCTAGACTTAGGCTTAAAAACATGGCGTTAGAGGGTGAAAACTCGAAACACCCCCCGAACGGCCCCGTGGGTGGCACTAACACCTCCCACGGGACCAGTGTAACTCGTAGGAACTGTCCCCGCAGCCGCAGGACTCTCGGTTTGAGAATACGACGATAATTTGCATATTTCTAGACTTAGGCTTAAAAATATGGCGTTAGAGGGTGAAAACTCGAAACACCCCCCGAACGGCCCCGTGGGTGGCACCAACACCTCCCACGGGACCAATGTAACTCGTAGGAACTGTCCTCGCAGCCGCGGGACTCCCGGTTTGAGAATGCGAAGGTAATTTGCATATTTCTAGACTTAGGCAAAACTTGACGCTAGAGGGTGAAAACTAGAAACAGCCCCCCAACGTCCCCGTGGGAGGCACCAACACCTCCCACGGGACCAATGTAACTTATAGGAACCGACCCTGCAGCCGCGGGACTCTCGGTTTGAGAATACGACGATAATTTGCATATTTCTAGACTTAGGCTTAAAAACATGGCGTTAGAGGGTGAAAACTCGAAACAGCCCCTGAACGTCCCCATGGGTGCCACCAACACCTCCCACGGGACCAATGTAACTCTTAGGAACTGACCCCACTGCCGCGGGACTCCTAGTTTGAGAATACGAAGGTAATTTGTATATTTCTAGACTTAGGCTTAAAAACATTGCGTTAGAGGGTGAAAACTCGAAATAGACCCCGAACGGTCTCGTGGGTGGAACCAACACCTCCCACTGGTCAATGTAACTTGTAGGAACTGACCCCGCAGCCGCGGGACTCCCGATTTGAGAATACGACGGTAATTTACATATTTCTAGACTTAAGCTTGAAAATATGGCGTTAGAGGGTGAGAACTCGAAACAGCCTCCTAACGTCCCCGTGGGTGGCACCAACACCTCCCACAGGACCAATGTTACTCGTAGGTACTGACCCCGCAGCCGCGGGTCTCCCGGTTTGTGAGTACGATGGAAATTTGCATATTTCTAGACTTAGGCTTAAAAACATGGCGTTAGAGGGTGAAAACTCGAAACACCCCCCGAACGGTCCCGTTGGTGGCACCAACACCTCCCACGGGACCAATATAACTGTCCCCGCAGCCGCGGGACTCCCAGTTTGAGAAAACGAAGGTAATTTGCATATTTCTAGAGTTAGGCAAAACTTGACGTTAGAGGGTGAAAACTCGAAACAGCCCCCAAACGTCCCCGTGGGAGGCACCAACACCTCCCACGGGACCAATGTAACTCATAGGAACTGACCCCGCAACCGCGGGACTCCCGGTTTGAGAATACGACGATAATTTGCATATTTCTAGACTTAGGCTTAAAAACATGGTGTTAGGGGGTGAGAACTAGAAACGACCCCCGAACGTCACCGTGGGTGGCACCAACACCTCCCACGGGACCAATGTAACTCGTAGGAACTTACTCCGAAGTCGTGGGACTCCCGGTTTGAGAATACGACGGTAATTTGCATATTTCTAGACTTAGGCTTAAAAATATGGCGTTAGAGGGTGAAAACTCGAAACAGCCCTCTAACGGCCCCGTGGGTGGCACCAACACCTCCCACGGGACCAATGTAACTCGTAGGAACTGACTCCGTAGCCGCAGAACTCCCGGTTTGAGAATACGACGATAATTTGCATATTTCTAGACTTAGGCTTAAAAACATGGCGTTAGAGGGTGAAAACTCGAAACAACCCCCGAACGTCCCTGTGGGTGGCACCAACACCTCCCACAGGACCAATGTAACTCGTAGGAACTGATCCTGCAGCCGCGGGTCTCTCGATTTGAGAGTACGACGATAATTTGCATATTTCTAGACTTAGGCTTAAAAACATGGCGTTAGAGGGTGAGAACTCGAAACAGCCCCCGAACGTCCCCGTGGGTGGCACCAACACCTCCCACGGGACCAATGTAACTCGTACGAACTGACCCCGTACCCGCGGGTCTCCCGGTTTGATAGTACGACGCTAATTTGCAAATTTCTTGACTTAGGCTTAAAAACATGGCGTTAGGGGGTTAGAACTAGAAACAGCCCACGAACGTCCCTTTGGGTGGCACCAACACCTCCCACGGAACCAATGTAACTCGTAGGAACCGATCCTGCAGCCGAGGGTCTCTCGATTTGAGATTACGACGGTAATTTGCATATTTCTTGACTTAGGCTTAAAAACCTGGCGTTAGAGGGTGAGAACTCGAAACAGCCCCCGAACGTCCCCATGGGTGGAACCAACACCTCCCACGGGACCAATGTAACTCGTAGGAACTGACCCCGCACCCGCGGGTCTCCCGGTTTGATAGTACGATGGTAAATTTCATATTTCAAGTCTTAGGCTTAAAAACATGGCGTTAGGGGGTGAGAACTAGAAACATCCCCCGAACTTGCCCGTGGGTGGCACCAACACCTCCCACGGGACCAATGTAACTCGTAGAACTGACCCCGCAGTCGCGGGACTCCCGATTTGAGAATACGACACTAATTTGCATATTTCTAGACTTAGAATTAAAAATATGGCGTTAGAGGGTGAGAACTAGAAACAACCCCCGAATGTCCCCGTGGGTGGCACCAACACCTTCCACGGGACAAATGTAACTCGTAGGAACTGACCCCGCAGTCGCGGGTCTCCCGGTTTGAGAGTACGGCGGTAATTTTCATATTTCTAGACTTAGGTTTAAAAACATAGCGTTAGAGCATGAGAACTCGAAACAGCCCCTGAACGTCCACGTGGGTGGCACCAACACCTCCCACGGGACCAATGTAACTCGTAGGAACTGACCCCGCAACCGCGGATCTCCCGGTTTGAGAGTTCGATAGTAATTGGCGTATTTCTAGACTTAGGCTTAAAAACATGGCGTTAGAGGGTGAAAACTCAAAACAGCCCCTCAACGTCCCCGTGGGAGGCGCCAACACCTCCCACGGGACCAATGTAACTCATAGGAAATGACCCTGCAGCCGCGGGACTCCTGGTTTGAGAATACGACAATAATTTGCATATTTCTAGACTTAGGCTTAAAAACATGGCGTTAAAGGGTGAAAACTCGAAACAGCCCCTGAAAGGCCCCATGGGTGGCACCAACACCTCCCACGGGACCAATGTAAGTCATAGGAACTATCCCCGCCGCCGCGGGACTCCCGGTTTGAGAATACGAAGGTAATTTGCATATTTCTAGACTTAAGCAAAACTTGGCGTTAGAACGTGAAAACTCAAAACAGCCCCCGAACGGCCCCATGGGTGGCACCAACACCTCCCACGGGACCAATGTAACTCGTAGGAACTGACCCCGCAGCCGCGGGTCTCCCGGTTAGAGAATATGACGGTAATTTACATATTTCTACACTTAGGCTTAAAAACATGGCGTTAGAGGGTGTGTACTCAAAACAACCCCCGAACGTCCCCGTGGGTTGCACCAACACCTCCCACGGGATCAATGTAACTCGTACGAACTGACCCCTCCGCCGAGGTTCTCTCGGTTTGAGAGTACGATGGTAATTTGCATATTTCTTGACTTAGGCTTAAAAACATGGTGTTCGGGGGTGAGAACTAGAAACAGCCCCCGAACGTCCCCGTGGGTGGCACCAACACCTCCCACGGGACCAATGTAACTCGTAGGAACTGACTCCGCAGTCGCGGGTCTCCCGGTTTGAGAATACGAAGATAATTTACATATTTCTAGACTTAGGGTTAAAAATATGGCGTTAGAGGGTGAGAACTCGAAACAGCCCCCGAACGTCCCTGTGGGTGCCATCAACACCTCCCACGGTACCAGTGTAACGTGTACGAACTGACCTCGCAGCCGCGGGTCTCCCGATTTGAGAGTACGACGGTAATTTGCATATTTCTAGACTTAGGCTTAAAAACATGGCGTTAGAGGGTGAGAACTCGAAACAGCCCCCGAACGTCCCCGTGGGTGGCACCAACACCTCCCACGGGACCAATGTAACTCGTAGGAACTGACCCCGCAACCGCGGGTCTCCCGGTTTGATAGTACGACGGTAATTTGCATATTTCAAGTCTTAGGCTTAAAAACATGGCGTTAGGGGGTGAGAACTAGAAACAGCCCCCGAACTTCCCCGTGGGTGGCACCAACACCTCCCGCGGGACTAATGTATGTCATAGGAACTATCCCCGCAGCTGCGGGACTCCCGGTTTGAGAATACGAAGGTAATTTGCATATTTCTAAACTTAGGCAAAACTTGGCGTTAGAAGGTGAAAACTCGAAACAGCCCCCGAACGGCTCCGTGGGTGGCACCAACACTCCCACGGGACCAATGTAACTCGTAGGAACTGACCCCGCAGCCGCGGGTCTCCCGGTTAGAGAATATGACGGTAATTTACATATTTCTACACTTAGGCTTAAAAACATGGCGTTAGAGGGTGTGAACTCGAAACAACCCCCGAACGTCCCCGTGGGTGGCACCAACACCTCCCACGGGACCAACGTAACTCGTACGAACTGACCCCGCCGCCGAGGTTCTCTCGGTTTGAGAGTACGATGGTAATTTGCATATTTCTAGACTTAGGCATAAAAACATGGTGTTCAGGGGTGAGAACTAGAAACAGCCCCCGAACGTCCCGTGGGTGGCACCAACACCTCCCACGGGATTAATGTAACTCGTAGGAACTGACTCCGCAGTCGCGGGTCTCCCGGTTTGAGAATATGAAGATAATTTACATATTTCTAGACTTAGGGTTAAAAATATGGCGTTAGAGGGTGAGAACTTGAAACAGCCCCCGAACGTCCCTGTGGGTGCCATCAACACCTCCCACGGTACCAGTGTAACGTGTACGAACTGACCTCGCAGCCGCGGGTCTCCCAATTTGAGAGTACGACGGTAATTTGCATATTTCTAGACTTAGGTTTAAAAACATGGCGTTAAAGGGTGAGAACTCGAAACAGCCCCCGAACGTCCCCGTGGGTGGCACCAACACCTCCCACGGGACCAATGTAACTCGTAGGAACTGACCCCGCAACCGCGGGTCTTCCGGTTTGATAGTACGACAGTAATTTGCATATTTCAAGTCTTAGGCTTAAAACATGGCGTTAGGGGGTGAGAACTAGAAACAGCCCCCGAACTTCCCCGTGGGTGGCACCAACACCTCCCGCGGGACCAATGTAACTCGTAGGAACTGACCCCGCAGTCACGGGACTCCCGGTTTGAGAATGCGATAGAAATTTACGTATTTCTAGACTTAGAATTAAAAATATGGCGTTAGAGGGTGAGAACTAGAAACAACCCCGAACGTCCCCGTGGGTGGCACCTACACCTCCCACGGGACCAATGTAACTCGTAGGAACTGACCCCGCAGCCGCGGGTCTCCCAGTTTGAGAGTACGACGGTAATTGGCATATTTCTAGACTTAGGCTTAAAAACATGGCGTTAGAGGGTGAAAACTCAAAACAGCCCCCCAACGTCACCGTGGGAGGCACCAACACCTCCCACGGGACCAACGTAACTCGTAGGAACTGACCCTGCAGCCGCGGGACTCCCGGTTTGAGAATACGATGATAATTTGCATATTTCTAGACTTAGGCTAAAAAACATGGCGTTAAAGGGTGAAAACTCGAAACAGCCCCTGAAAGGCCCCGTGGTTGGCACCAACACCTCCCACGGGACCAATGTAACTCGTAGGGTCTATCCCCGCAGCCGCGGGACTCCCGGTTTGAGAATATGAAGGTAATTTGCATATTTCTAGACTTAGGCAAAACTTGGCGTTAGAGGGTGAGAACTAGAAACAGCCCCCGAACGGCCCCGTGGGTGGCACCAACACCTCCCACGGGACCAATGTAACTCGTAGGAACTGACCCCGCAGACGCGGGTTTCCCGGTTTGAGAGTACGACGGTAATTTGCATATTTCTAGACTTAGGCTTAAAAACATGGCGTTAGGGGGTTAGAACTAGAAACAGCCCACGAACGTCCCCGTGGGTGGAACCAACACCTCCCACGGGACCAATGTAACTCGTACGAACTAACCCCGCAGTCGCGGGTCTCCCGATTTCAGAATACGACGGTAATTTGCATAATTTCTAGACTTAGGCTTAAGAACATGACGTTAGAGGGTGAGAATTCGAAACAGCCTTCTAACGGCCTCGTGGGTGGCACCAACAGCTCCTACGGGACCAATGTAACTCGTAGAAACTGACCCCGCAGCCGCGGGACTCCCGATTTGAGAATACGACGATAATTTGCATATATATAGACTTCGGCTTAAAAACATGGCGTTAGAGGGTGAAAACTCGAAACAGCCCCGAACGGCCCCGTGGGTGGCACCAACACCTCCCACGGGACCAATGTAACACGTAGGAACTATCCTTGCAGCCGCGGGACTCCCGGTTTGAGAATACGAAGGTAATTTGCATATTTCTAGACTTAAGCAAAACTTGGCGTTAGAGGGTGAAAACTCGAAACAGCCCCCGAACGTCTCCGTGGTGGCACCAACACCTCCCACGGGACTAATGTAACTCGTAGGAACTGACCCCGCAGCCGCGGGACTCCCGGTTTGAGAATACGACGATAATTTGCATATTTCTAGACTTAAGCTTAAAAATATGGCGTTAGCGGGTGAGAACTCGAAACATCCCCCGAACGTCCCTGTGGGTGGCACCAACGCCTCCCACGGGACCAATGTAACTCGTAGGAACTGACCCCGCAGCCGTGGGTCTCCCGATTTGATAGTACGATGTTAATTTGCATATTTCAAGTCTTAGGCTTAAAAACATGGCGTTAGGGGGTGAGAACTAGAAACAGCCCCCGAACTTCCCCGTGGGTGGCACCAACACCTCCCACGGGACCAATGTAACTCGTAGGAACTGACCCCGCAGTCGCGGGACTCCCGGTTTGAGAATACGACAGTAATTTGCATATTTCTAGACTTAGAATTAAAAATATGGCGTTAGAGGGTGAGAACTAGAAACAACCCCCGAATGTCCCCGTGGGTGGCACCAACACCTCCCACGGGACCAATGTAACTCGTAGGAACTGACCCCGCAGCCGCGGGTCTCCCGGTTTGAGAGTACGACGGTAATTTTCATATTTCTAGACTTAGGTTTAAAAACATGGCGTTAGAGCGTGAGAACTCGACACAACCCCTGAACGTCCCCGTGGGTGGCACCAACACCTCCCACGGGACCAATGTAACTCGTAGGAACTGACCCTGCAGCCGCGGGACTTCCGGTTTGGGAATATGACGATAATTTGCATATTTCTAGACTTAGGCTTAAAAATATGGCGTTAAAGGGTGAAAACTCGAAACAGCCCCTGAAAGGCCCCATGGGTGGCACCAACACCTCCCACGGGACCAATGTAACTCATAGAAACTATCCCCGCAGCCGTGGGACTCCCGGTTTGAGAATACGAAGGTAATTTGCATATTTCAAGACTTACGCAAAACTTGGCGTTAGAAGGAGAAAACTCGAAACAGCCCCTGAACGGCCCCGTGGGTGGCACCAACACCTCCCACGGGACCAATGTAACTCGTAGGAACTGACCCCGCAGCCGCGGGTCTCCCGGTTAGAGAATATGACGGTAATTTACATATTTCTACACTTTGGCTTAAAAACATGGCGTTAGAGGGTGTGAACTCGAAACAACCCCCGAACGTCCCCGTGGGTGGCACCAACACCTCCCACGGGACCAATGTAACTCGTACGAACTGACCCCGCCGCCGAGGTTCTCCCGATTTGAGAGTACGATGGTAATTTTCATATTTCTAGACTTAGGCTTAAAAGCATGGTGTTAGGCGGTGAGAACTAGAAACAGCCCCCGAACGTCCCCGTGGGTGGCACCAACACCTCCCACGGGACTAATGTAACTCGTAGGAACTGACTCCGCAGTCGTGGGTCTCCCGGTTTTAGAATACGAAGATAATTTCCATATTTATAGACTTAAGGTTCAAAATATGGCGTTAGAGGGTGAGAACTCGAAACAGCCCCCGAACGTCCCTGTGGGTGGCACCAACACCTCCCACGGTACCAATGTAACGTGTACGAACTGACCCCGCAGTCGCGGGTCTCCCGATTTGAGAGTACGACGGTAATTTGCATATTTCTAGACTTAGGCTTAAAAACATGGAGTTAGAGGGTGAGAACTCGAAACATCCCCCGAACGTCCCCGTGGGTGGCACCAACACCTCCCACGGGACCAATGTAACTCGTAAGAACTGACCCCGCAACCGCGGATCTCCCGGTTTGATAGTACGACGGTAATTTGCATATTTCAAGTCTTAGGCTTAAAAACATGGCGTTAGGGGGTGAGAACTAGAAACAGCCCCCGAACTTCCCCGTGGGTGGCACCAACACCTCCCGCGGGACCAATGTAACTCGTAGGAACTGACCCCGCAGTCGCGGGACTCCCGGTTTGAGAATGCGACAGTAATTTGCGTATTACTAGACTTAGAATTAAAAATATGGCGTTAGAGGGTGAGAACTAGAAACAGCCCCCGAACTTCCCCGTGGGTGGCACCAACCCCTCCCACGGGACCAATGTAACTCGTAGGAACTGACCCCGCAGTCGCGGGTCTCCCAGTTTGAGAGTACGACAGTAATTTGCATATTTCTAGACTTAGAATTAAAAACATGGCGTTAGAGGGTGAGAACTAGAAACAACCCCCGAATGTCCCCGTGGGAGGCACCAACACCTCCCACGGGACCAATGTTACTCGTAGGAACTGACCCCGCAGCCGCGGGTCTCCCGGTTTGAGAGTACGACGGTAATTTTCATATTTCTAGACTTAGGTTTAAAAACATGGCGTTAGAGCATGAGAACTCGACACAGCCCCTGAACGTCCCCGTGGGTGGCACCAACACCTCCCACGGGACCAATGTAACTCGTAGAAACTATCCCCGCAGCCGTGGGACTCCCGGTTTGATAATACGAAAGTAATTTGCATATTTCTAAACTTAGGCAAAACTTGGCGTTAGAAGGTGAAGACTTGAAACGGCCCCCGAACGGCCCCGTGGGTGGCACCAACACCTCCCACGGGACCAATGTAACTCGTAGGAACTGACCCCGCAGCCGCGGGTCTCCCGGTTAGAGAATATGACGGTAATTTACATATTTCTACACTTAGGCTTAGAAACATGGTATTAGAGGGTGTGAACTCGAAACAACCCCCGAACGTCCCCGTGGGTGGCACCAACACCTCCCACGGGGCCAATGTAACTCGTAGGAACTGACTCCGCAGTCGCGGGCCTCCCGGTTTGAGAATACGAAGATAATTTCTATATTTCTAGACTTAAGGTTAAAAATATGGCGTTAGAGGGTGAGAACTCGAAACAGCCCCCGAACGTCCCTGTGGGTGGCACCAACACCTCCCACGGTACCAATGTAACGTGTACGAACTGACCCCGCAGCCGCGGGTCTCCCGATTTGAGAGTACGACGGTAATTTGCATATTTCTAGACTTAGGCTTAAAAACATGGCGTTAGAGGGTGAGAACTCGAAACATCCCCCGAACGTCCCTGTGGGTGGCACCAACACCTCCCACGGGACCAATGTAACTCGTAGGAACTGACCCCGTAACCGCAAGTCTCCCGGTTTGATATTACGACGGTAGTTTGCATATTTCAAGTCTTAGGCTTAAAAACATGGCGTTAGGAGGTGAGAACAAGAAATAGCCCCCGAACTTCCCCGTGGGTGGCACCAACACCTCCCGCGGGACCAATGTAACTCGTAGGAACTGACCCCGCAGTCGTGGGACTCCCGGATTGAGAATGCGATAGTAATTTACGTATTACTAGACTTAAAATTAAAAATATGGCGTTAGAGGGTGAGAACTAGAAACAACCCCCGAACGTCCCCGTGGGTGGCACCTACACCTCCCACGGGACCAATGTAACTCGTAGGAACTGACCCCGCAGCCGCGGGTCTCCCGGTTTGAGAGTACGACGGTAATTGGCATATTTCTAGACTTAGGCTTAAAAACATGGCGTTAGATGGTGAAAACTCAAAACAGCCCCCCAACGTCCCCGTGGGAGGCACCAACTCCTCCCACGGGACCAATGTAACTCGTAGGAACTGACCCTGCAGCCGCGGGACTCCCGGTTTTAGAATACGACGATAATTTGCATATTTATAGACTTAGGCTAAAAAACATGGCGTTAAAGGGTGAAAACTCGAAACAGCCCCTGAAAGGCCCCGTGGGTGGCACCAACACCTCCCACGGGACCAATGTAACTCCTAGGATCTATCCCCGCAGCCGCGGGACTCCCTGTTTTAGAATATGAAGGTAATTTGCATATTTCTAGACTTAGGCAAAACTTGGCGTTAGAGGGTGAGAACTAAAAACAGCCCCCGAACGGCCCCCTGGGTGGCACCAACACCTCCCACGGGACCAATGTAACTCGTAGGAACTGACTCCACAGACGCGGGTTTCCCGATTTGAGAGTACGACGGTAATTTGCATATTTTTAGACTTAGGCTTAAAAACATGGCGTTAGGGGGTTAGAACTAGAAACAGCCCACGAACGTCCCCGTGGGTGGCACCAACACCTCCCACGGGACCAATTTAACTCGTACGAACTAACCCCGCAGTCGCGGGTCTCCCGGTTTCAGAATACGACGGTAATTTGCATATTTCTAGACTTAGGCTTTAAAACATGACGTTAGAGGGTGAGAATTCGAAACAGCCCTCTAACGGCCTCGTGGGTGGCACCAACAGCTCCTACGGGACCAATGTAACTTGTAGAAACTGACCCCGCAGCCGCGGGACTCCCGGTTTGAGAATACGACGATAATTTGCATATATATAGACTTAGGCTTAAAAACATGGCGTTAGAGGGTGAAAACTCGAAACAGCCCCGAACGGCTCCGTGGGTGGCACCAACACCTACCACGGGACCAATGTCACACGTAGGAACTATCCCTGCAGCCGCGGGACTCCCAGTTTGAGAATACGAAGGTAATTTGCATATTTCAAGACTTAAGCAAAACTTGGCGTTAGAGGGTGAAAACTCGAAACAACCCCCGAACGTCTCCGTGGGTGGCACCAACACCTCCCACGGGACTAATGTAACTCGTAGGAAATGACCCCGCAGCCACGGGACTCCCGGTTTGAGAATACGACGATAATTTGCATATTTCTAGACTTAAGCTTAAAAATATGGCGTTAGCGGGTGAGAACTCGAAACAGACCCCGAACGTCCCTGTGGGTGGCACCAACACCTCCCACGGGACCAATGTAACTCGTAGGAACTGACCCCGCAGGCGTGGGTCTCCCGGTTTGATAGTACGATGGTAATTTGCATATTTCAAGTCTTAGGCTTAAAAACATGGCGTTAGGGGGTGAGAACTAGAAATAGACCCCGAACTTCCCCGTGGGTGGCACCAACACTTCCCACGGGACCAATGTAACTCGTAGGAACTGACCCCGCAGTCGCGGGACTCCCGGTTTGAGAATATGACAGTAATTTGCATATTTCTAGACTTAGAATTAAAAATATGGCGTTAGAGGGTGAGAACTAGAAACAACCCCCGAATGTCCCCGTGGGTGGCACCAACACCTCCCACGGGACCAATGTAACTCGTAGGAACAGACCCCGCAGCCGCGGGTCTCCCAGTTTGAGAATACGACTGTAATTTTCATATTTCAAGACTTAGGTTTAAAAACATGGCGTTAGAGCGTGAGAACTCGACACAGCCCCTGAACGTCCCCGTGGGTGGCACCAACACCTCCCACGGGACCAATGTAACTCGTAGGAACTGACCCTGCAGCCGCGGGACTCTCGGTTTGAGAATACGACGATAATTTGCATATTTCTAGACTTAGGCTTAAAAACATGGCGTTAAAGGGTGAAAACTCGAAACAGCCCCTGAAAGGCCCCTTGGGTGGCACCAACACCTCCCACGGGACCAATGTAACGGGTAGGAACTATCCCCGCAGCCGTGGAACTCCCGGTTTGAGAATACGAAGGTAATCTGCATATTTCTAGACTTGGCAAAACTTGGCGTTAGATGGTGAAACTCGAAACAGCCCCCGAACGGCCCTGTGGGTGGCACCAACACCTCCCACGGGACCAATGTAACTCGTAGGAAATGACCCCGCAGCCGCGGGTCTCCTGGTTAGAGAATATGACGGTAATTTACATATTTCTACACTTAGGCTTAAAAACATGGCGTTAGAGGGTGTGAACTCGAAACAGCCCCCGAACGTCCCTGTGGGTGGCACCAACACCTCCCACGGGACCAATGTAACTCGTAGGAACTGACTCCGCAGTCGCGGGTCTCCCGGTTTGAGAGTAAGACGGTAATTTGCATATTTCTAGACTTAGGGTTAAAAATATGGCGTTAGAGGCTGAGAACTCGAAACAGCCCCCGAACGTCCCTGTGGGTGGCACCAACACCTCCCATGGGACCAATGTAACGCGTAGGAACTGACTTCGCAGCCGCGGGTCTCCCGATTTGAGAGTACGACGGTAATTTGTATATTTCTAGACTTAGGCTTAAAAACATGGCGTTAGAGGGTGAGAACTCGAAACAGCCCCCAAACGTCCCCGTGGGTGGCACCAACACCTCCCACGGGACCAATGTAACTCGTAGGAACTGACCTCGCAACCACGGGTCTGCCGATTTGATCGTACGACGGTAATTTTCATATTTCAAGTCTTAGGCTTAAAAACATGGCGTTAGGGGGTGAGAACTAGAAACAACCCTAGAACGTCCCCGTGGGAGGCACCAACACCTCCCACGGGACCAACGTAACTCGTAGAAACTGATCCCGCAGCCGCAGGACTCTCGGTTTGAGAATACGACGATAGTTTGCATATTTCTAGACTTAGGCTTAAAAACATGGCGTTAGAGGGTGAAAACTCGAAACACCCCCCGAACGGCCCCGTGGGTGGCACTAACACCTCCCACGGGACCAGTGTAACTCGTAGGAACTGTCCCCGCAGCCGCAGGACTCTCGGTTTGAGAATACGACGATAATTTGCATATTTCTAGACTTAGGCTTAAAAATATGGCGTTAGAGGGTGAAAACTCGAAACACCCCCCGAACGGCCCCGTGGGTGGCACCAACACCTCCCACGGGTCCAATGTAACTCGTACGAACTAACCCCGCAGTCGCGGGTCTTCCGGTTTCAGAATACGACGGTAATTTGCATATTTCTAGACTTAGGCTTATAAACATGACGTTAGAGGGTGAGAATTCGAAACAGCCCTCTAACGGCCTCGTGGGTGGCACCAACACCTCCTACGAGACCAATGTAAGTCGTAGGAACTGACCCCGCAGCCGCGGGACTCCCGATTTGAGAATACGAAGGTAATTTGCATATTTCTAGACTTAGGCAAAACTTGGCGTTAGAAGGTGAAAACTAGAAATAGCCCCCGAACGGACCCGTGGGTGGCACCAACACCTCCCACGGGACCAATGTAACTCGTAGGAACTGACCCCGCAGCCACGGGACTCCCGATTTGAGAATACGAAGGTAATTTGCATATTTCTAGACTTAGGCAAAACTTGACGCTAGAGGGTGAAAACTAGAAACAGCCCCCCAACGGGGGGTTGATTGGAGTTACGTTGGTCCCGTGGGAGGTGTTGGTGCCTCCCACGGGACCAACGTAACTCGTAGGAACTGATCCCGCAGCCGCAGGACTCTCGGTTTGAGAATACGACGATAGTTTGCATATTTCTAGACTTAGGCTTAAAAACATGGCGTTAGAGGGTGAAAACTCGAAACACCCCCCGAACGGCCCCGTGGGTGGCACTAACACCTCCCACGGGACCAGTGTAACTCGTAGGAACTGTCCCCGCAGCCGCAGGACTCTCGGTTTGAGAATACGACGATAATTTGCATATTTCTAGACTTAGGCTTAAAAATATGGCGTTAGAGGGTGAAAACTCGAAACACCCCCCGAACGGCCCCGTGGGTGGCACCAACACCTCCCACGGGACCAATGTAACTCGTAGGAACTGTCCTCGCAGCCGCGGGACTCCCGGTTTGAGAATGCGAAGGTAATTTGCATATTTCTAGACTTAGGCAAAACTTGACGCTAGAGGGTGAAAACTAGAAACAACCCCCCAACGTCCCCGTGGGAGGCACCAACACCTCCCACGGGACCAATGTAACTTATAGGAACCGACCCTGCAGCCGCGGGACTCTCGGTTTGAGAATACGACGATAATTTGCATATTTCTAGACTTAGGCTTAAAAACATGGCGTTAGAGGGTGAAAACTCGAAACAGCCCCTGAACGTCCCCATGGGTGCCACCAACACCTCCCACGGGACCAATGTAACTCTTAGGAACTGACCCCACTGCCGCGGGACTCCTAGTTTGAGAATACGAAGGTAATTTGTATATTTCTAGACTTAGGCTTAAAAACATTGCGTTAGAGGGTGAAAACTCGAAATAGACCCCGAACGGTCTCGTGGGTGGAACCAACACCTCCCACTTGTCAATGTAACTTGTAGGAACTGACCCCGCAGCCGCGGGACTCCCGATTTGAGAATACGACGGTAATTTACATATTTCTAGACTTAAGCTTGAAAATATGGCGTTAGAGGGTGAGAACTCGAAACAGCCTCCTAACGTCCCCGTGGGTGGCACCAACACCTCCCACAGGACCAATGTTACTCGTAGGTACTGACCCCGCAGCCGCGGGTCTCCCGGTTTGTGAGTACGATGGAAATTTGCATATTTCTAGACTTAGGCTTAAAAACATGGCGTTAGAGGGTGAAAACTCGAAACACCCCCCGAACGGTCCCGTTGGTGGCACCAACACCTCCCACGGGACCAATATAACTGTCCCCGCAGCCGCGGGACTCCCAGTTTGAGAAAACGAAGGTAATTTGCATATTTCTAGAGTTAGGCAAAACTTGACGTTAGAGGGTGAAAACTCGAAACAGCCCCCAAACGTCCCCGTGGGAGGCACCAACACCTCCCACGGGACCAATGTAACTCATAGGAACTGACCCCGCAACCGCGGGACTCCCGGTTTGAGAATACGACGATAATTTGCATATTTCTAGACTTAGGCTTAAAAACATGGTGTTAGGGGGTGAGAACTAGAAACGACCCCCGAACGTCACCGTGGGTGGCACCAACACCTCCCACGGGACCAATGTAACTCGTAGGAACTTACTCCGAAGTCGTGGGACTCCCGGTTTGAGAATACGACGGTAATTTGCATATTTCTAGACTTAGGCTTAAAAATATGGCGTTAGAGGGTGAAAACTCGAAACAGCCCTCTAACGGCCCCGTGGGTGGCACCAACACCTCCCACGGGACCAATGTAACTCGTAGGAACTGACTCCGTAGCCGCAGAACTCCCGGTTTGAGAATACGACGATAATTTGCATATTTCTAGACTTAGGCTTAAAAACATGGCGTTAGAGGGTGAAAACTCGAAACAACCCCCGAACGTCCCTGTGGGTGGCACCAACACCTCCCACAGGACCAATGTAACTCGTAGGAACTGATCCTGCAGCCGCGGGTCTCTCGATTTGAGAGTACGACGATAATTTGCATATTTCTAGACTTAGGCTTAAAAACATGGCGTTAGAGGGTGAGAACTCGAAACAGCCCCCGAACGTCCCCGTGGGTGGCACCAACACCTCCCACGGGACCAATGTAACTCGTACGAACTGACCCCGTACCCGCGGGTCTCCCGGTTTGATAGTACGACGCTAATTTGCAAATTTCTTGACTTAGGCTTAAAAACATGGCGTTAGGGGGTTAGAACTAGAAACAGCCCACGAACGTCCCTTTGGGTGGCACCAACACCTCCCACGGAACCAATGTAACTCGTAGGAACCGATCCTGCAGCCGAGGGTCTCTCGATTTGAGATTACGACGGTAATTTGCATATTTCTTGACTTAGGCTTAAAAACATGGCGTTAGAGGGTGAGAACTCGAAACAACCCCCGAACGTCCCCATGGGTGGAACCAACACCTCCCACGGGACCAATGTAACTCGTAGGAACTGACCCCGCACCCGCGGGTCTCCCGGTTTGATAGTACGATGGTAAATTTCATATTTCAAGTCTTAGGCTTAAAAACATGGCGTTAGGGGCTGAGAACTAGAAACATCCCCCGAACTTGCCCGTGGGTGGCACCAACACCTCCCACGGGACCAATGTAACTCGTAGGAACTGACCCCGCAGTCGCGGGACTCCCGATTTGAGAATACGACACTAATTTGCATATTTCTAGACTTAGAATTAAAAATATGGCGTTAGAGGGTGGGAACTAGAAACAACCCCCGAATGTCCCCGTGGGTGGCACCAACACCTTCCACGGGACCAATGTAACTCGTAGGAACTGACCCCGCAGTCGCGGGTCTCCCGGTTTGAGAGTACGGCGGTAATTTTCATATTTCTAGACTTAGGTTTAAAAACATGGCGTTAGAGCATGAGAACTCGAAACAGCCCCTGAACGTCCACGTGGGTGGCACCAACACCTCCCACGGGACCAATGTAACTCGTAGGAACTGACCCCGCAGCCGCGGATCTCCCGGTTTGAGAGTTCGATAGTAATTGGCGTATTTCTAGACTTAGGCTTAAAAACATGGCGTTAGAGGGTGAAAACTCAAAACAGCCCCTCAACGTCCCCGTGGGAGGCGCCAACACCTCCCACGGGACCAATGTAACTCATAGGAACTGACCCTGCAGTCGCGGGACTCCTGGTTTGAGAATACGACAATAATTTGCATATTTCTAGACTTAGGCTTAAAAACATGGCGTTAAAGGGTGAAAACTCGAAACAGCCCCTGAAAGGCCCCATGGGTGGCACCAACACCTCCCACGGGACCAATGTAAGTCATAGGAACTATCCCCGCAGCCGCGGGACTCCCGGTTTGAGAATACGAAGGTAATTTGCATATTTCTAGACTTAAGCAAAACTTGGCGTTAGAACGTGAAAACTCAAAACAGCCCCCGAACGGCCCCATGGGTGGCACCAACACCTCCCACGGGACCAATGTAACTCGTAGGAACTGACCCCGCAGCCGCGGGTCTCCCGGTTAGAGAATATGACGGTAATTTACATATTTCTACACTTAGGCTTAAAAACATGGCGTTAGAGGGTGTGTACTCAAAACAACCCCCGAACGTCCCCGTGGGTTGCACCAACACCTCCCACGGGACCAATGTAACTCGTACGAACTGACCCCTCCGCCGAGGTTCTCTCGGTTTGAGAGTACGATGGTAATTTGCATATTTCTTGACTTAGGCTTAAAAACATGGTGTTCGGGGGTGAGAACTAGAAACAGCCCCCGAACGTCCCCGTGGGTGGCACCAACACCTCCCACGGGACCAATGTAACTCGTAGGAACTGACTCCGCAGTCGCGGGTCTCCCGGTTTGAGAATACGAAGATAATTTACATATTTCTAGACTGAGGGTTAAAAATATGGCGTTAGAGGGTGAGAACTCGAAACAGCCCCCGAACGTCCCTGTGGGTGCCATCAACACCTCCCACGGTACCAGTGTAACGTGTACGAACTGACCTCGCAGCCGCGGGTCTCCCGATTTGAGAGTACGACGGTAATTTGCATATTTCTAGACTTAGGCTTAAAAACATGGCGTTAGAGGGTGAGAACTCGAAACAGCCCCCGAACGTCCCCGTGGGTGGCACCAACACCTCCCACGGGACCAATGTAACTCGTAGGAACTGACCCCGCAACCGCGGGTCTCCCGGTTTGATAGTACGACGGTAATTTGCATATTTCAAGTCTTAGGCTTAAAAACATGGAGTTAGGGGGTGAGAACTAGAAACAGCCCCCGAACTTCCCCGTGGGTGGCACCAACACCTCCCGCGGGACTAATGTAAGTCATAGGAACTATCCCCGCAGCCGCGGGACTCCCGGTTTGAGAATACGAAGGTAATTTGCATATTTCTAAACTTAGGCAAAACTTGGCGTTAGAAGGTGAAAACTCGAAACAGCCCCCGAACGGCCCCGTGGGTGGCACCAACACTCCCACGGGACTAATGTAACTCGTAGGAACTGACCCCGCAGCCGCGGGTCTCCCGGTTAGAGAATATGACGGTAATTTACATATTTCTACACTTAGGCTTAAAAACATGGCGTTAGAGGGTGTGAACTCGAAACAACCCCCGAACGTCCCCGTGGGTGGCACCAACACCTCCCACGGGACCAACGTAACTCGTACGAACTGACCCCGCCGTCGAGGTTCTCTCGGTTTGAGAGTACGATGGTAATTTGCATATTTCTAGACTTAGGCTTAAAAACATGGTGTTCAGGGGTGAGAACTAGAAACAGCCCCCGAACGTCCCCGTGGGTGGCACCAACACCTCCCACGGGATTAATGTAACTCGTAGGAACTGACTCCGCAGTCGCGGGTCTCCCGGTTTGAGAATATGAAGATAATTTACATATTTATAGACTTAGGGTTAAAAATATGGCGTTAGAGGGTGAGAACTCGAAACAGCCCCCGAACGTCCCTGTGGGTGCCATCAACACCTCCCACGGTACCAGTGTAACGTGTACGAACTGACCTCGCAGCCGCGGGTCTCCCGATTTGAGAGTACGACGGTAATTTGCATATTTCTAGACTTAGGCTTAAAAATATGGCGTTAGAGGGTGAGAACTCGAAACAGCCCCCGAACGTCCCCGTGGGTGGCACCAACACCTCCTACGGGACCAATGTAACTCGTAGGAACTGACCCCGCAACCGCGGGTCTCCCGGTTTGATAGTACGACAGTAATTTGCATATTTCAAGTCTTAGGCTTAAAACATGGCGTTAGGGGGTGAGAACTAGAAACAGCCTCCGAACTTCCCCGTGGGTGGCACCAACACCTCCCGCGGGACCAATGTAACTCGTAGGAACTGACCCCGCAGTCACGGGACTCCCGGCTTGAGAATGCGATAGAAATTTACGTATTTCTAGACTTAGAATTAAAAATATGGCGTTAGAGGGTGAGAACTAGAAACAACCCCGAACGTCCCCGTGGGTGGCACCTACACCTCCCACGGGACCAATGTAACTCGTAGGAACTGACCCCGCAGTCGCGGGTCTCCCAGTTTGAGAGTACGACGATAATTGGCATATTTCTAGACTTAGGCTTAAAAACATGGCGTAAGAGGGTGAAAACTCAAAACAGCCCCCCAACGTCCCCGTGGGAGGCACCAACACCTCCCACGGGACCAACGTAACTCGTAGGAACTGACCCTGCAGCCGCGGGACTCCCGGTTTGAGAATACGACGATAATTTGCATATTTCTAGACTTAGGCTAAAAAACATGGCGTTAAAGGGTGAAAACTCGAAACAACCCCTGAAAGGCCCCGTGGTTGGCACCAACACCTCCCACGGGACCAATGTAACTCGTAGGGTCTATCCCCGCAGCCGCGGGACTCCCGGTTTGAGAATATGAAGGTAATTTGCATATTTCTAGACTTAGGCGAAACTTGGCGTTAGAGGGTGAGAACTAGAAACAGCCCCCGAACGGCCCCGTGGGTGGCACCAACACCTCCCACGGGACCAATGTAACTCGTAGGAACTGACCCCGCAGACGCGGGTTTCCCGGTTTGAGAGTACGACGGTAATTTGCATATTTCTAGACTTAGGCTTAAAAACATGGCGTTAGGGGGTTAGAACTAGAAACAGCCCACGAACGTCCCCGTGGGTGGAACCAACACCTCCCACGGGACCAATGTAACTCATACGAACTAACCCCGCAGTCGCGGGTCTCCCGATTTCAGAATACGACGGTAATTTGCATAATTTCTAGACTTAGGCTTAAGAACATGACGTTAGAGGGTGAGAATTCGAAACAGCCTTCTAACGGCCTCGTGGGTGGCACCAACAGCTCCTACGGGACCAATGTAACTCGTAGAAACTGACCCCGCAGCCGCGGGACTCCCGATTTGAGAATACGACGATAATTTGCATATATATAGACTTAGGCTTAAAAACATGGCGTTAGAGGGTGAAAACTCGAAACAGCCCCGAACGGCCCCGTGGGTGGCACCAACACCTCCCACGGGACCAATGTAACACGTAGGAACTATCCTTGCAGCCGCGGGACTCCCGGTTTGAGAATACGAAGGTAATTTGCATATTTCTAGACTTAAGCAAAACTTGGCGTTAGAGGGTGAAAACTCGAAACAGCCCCCGAACGTCTCCGTGGTGGCACCAACACCTCCCACGGGACTAATGTAACTCGTAGGAACTGACCCCGCAGCCGCGGGACTCCCGGTTTGAGAATACGACGATAATTTGCATATTTCTAGACTTAAGCTTAAAAATATGGCGTTAGCGGGTGAGAACTCGAAACATCCCCCGAACGTCCCTGTGGGTGGCACCAACGCCTCCCACGGGACCAATGTAACTCGTAGGAACTGACCCCGCAGCCGTGGGTCTCCCGGTTTGATAGTACAATGTTAATTTGCATATTTCAAGTCTTAGGCTTAAAAACATGGCGTTAGGGGGTGAGAACTAGAAACAGCCCCCGAACTTCCCCGTGGGTGGCACCAACACCTCCCACGGGACCAATGTAACTCGTAGGAACTGACCCCGTAGTCGCGGGACTCCCGGTTTGAGAATACGACAGTAATTTGCATATTTCTAGACTTAGAATTAAAAATATGGCGTTAGAGGGTGAGACCTAGAAACAACCCCCGAATGTCCCCGTGGGTGGCACCAACACCTCCCACGGGACCAATGTAACTCGTAGGAACTGACCCCGCAGCCGCGGGTCTCCCGGTTTGAGAGTACGACGGTAATTTTCATATTTCTAGACTTAGGTTTAAAAACATGGCGTTAGAGCGTGAGAATTCGACACAACCCCTGAACGTCCCCGTGGGTGGCACCAACACCTCCCACGGGACCAATGTAACTCGTAGGAACTGACCCTGCAGCCGCGGGACTTCCGGTTTGGGAATATGACGATAATTTGCATATTTCTAGACTTAGGCTTAAAAATATGGCGTTAAAGGGTGAAAACTCGAAACAGCCCCTGAAAGGCCCCATGGGTGGCACCAACACCTCCCACGGGACCAATGTAACTCATAGAAACTATCCCCGCAGCCGTGGGACTCCCGGTTTGAGAATACGAAGGTAATTTGCATTCTTCAAGACTTACGCAAAACTTGGCGTTAGAAGGTGAAAACTCGAAACAGCTCCGGAACGGCCCCGTGGGTGGCACCAACACCTCCCACGGGACCAATGTAACTCGTAGGAACTGACCCCGCAGCCGCGGGTCTCCCGGTTAGAGAATATGACGGTAATTTACATATTTCTACACTTTGGCTTAAAAACATGGCGTTAGAGGGTGTGAACTCGAAACAGCCCCCGAACGTCCCCGTGGGTGGCACCAACACCTCCCACGGGACTAATGTAACTCGTAGGAACTGACTCCGCAGTCGTGGGTCTCCCGGTTTGAGAATACGAAGATAATTTCCATATTTATAGACTTAAGGTTCAAAATATGGCGTTAGAGGGTGAGAACTCGAAACAGCCCCCGAACGTCCCTGTGGGTGGCACCAACACCTCCCACGGTACCAATGTAACGTGTACGAACTGACCCCGCAGTCGCGGTTCTCCCGATTTGAGAGTACGACGGTAATTTGCATATTTCTAGACTTAGGCTTAAAAACATGGAGTTAGAGGGTGAGAACTCGAAACATCCCCCGAACGTCCCCGTGGGTGGCACCAACACCTCCCACGGGACCCATGTAACTCGTAAGAACTGACCCCGCAACCGCGGATCTCCCGGTTTGATAGTACGACGGTAATTTGCATATTTCAAGTCTTAGACTTAAAAACATGGCGTTAGGGGGTGAGAACTAGAAACAGCCCCCGAACTTCCCCGTGGGTGGCACCAACACCTCTCGCGGGACCAATGTAACTCGTAGGAACTGACCCCGCAGTCGCGGGACTCCCGGTTTGAGAATGCGACAGTAATTTGCGTATTACTAGACTTAGAATTAAAAATATGGCGTTAGAGGGTGAGAACTAGAAACAGCCCCCGAACTTCCCCGTGGGTGGCACCAACACCTCCCACGGGACCAATGTAACTCGTAGGAACTGACCCCGCAGTCGCGGGTCTCCCGGTTTGAGAGTACGACAGTAATTTGCATATTTCTAGACTTAGAATTAAAAATATGGCGTTAGAGGGTGAGAACTAGAAACAACCCCCGAATGTCCCCGTGGGAGGCACCAACACCTCCCACGGGACCAATGTTACTCGTAGGAACTGACCCCGCAGCCGCGGGTCTCCCGGTTTGAGAGTACGACGGTAATTTTCATATTTCTAGACTTAGGTTTAAAAACATGGCGTTAGAGCGTGAGAACTCGACACAGCCCCTGAACGTCCCCGTGGGTGGCACCAACACCTCCCACGGGACCAATGTAACTCGTAGAAACTATCCCCGCAGCCGTGGGACTCCCGGTTTGAGAATACGATGGTAATTTGCATATTTCTAGACTTAGGCAAAACTTGGCGTTAGAAGGTGAAAACTTGAAACAGCCCCCGAACGGCCCCGTGGGTGGCACCAACACCTCCCACGGGACCAATGTAACTCGTAGGAACTGACCCCGCAGCCGCGGGTCTCCCGGTTAGATAATATGACGGTAATTTACATATTTTTACACTTAGGCTTAGAAACATGGCGTTAGAGGGTGTGAACTCGAAACAACCCCCGAACGTCCCCGTGGATGGCACCAACACCTCCCACGGGGCCAATGTAACTCGTAGGAACTAACTCCGCAGTCGCGGGCCTCCCGGTTTGAGAATACGAAGATAATTTCCATATTTCTAGACTTAAGGTTAAAAATATGGCGTTAGAGGGTGAGAACTCGAAACAGCCCCCGAACGTCCCTGTGGGTGGCACCAACACCTCCCACGGTACCAATGTAACGTGTACGAACTGACCCCGCAGCCGCGGGTCTCCCGATTTGAGAGTACGACGGTAATTTGCATATTTCTAGACTTAGGCTTAAAAACATGGCGTTAGAGGGTGAGAACTCGAAACATCCCCCGAATGTCCCTGTGGGTGGCACCAACACCTCCCACGGGACCAATGTAACTCGTAGGAACTGACCCCGTAACCGCAAGTCTCCCGGTTTGATATTACGACGGTAGTTTGCATATTTCAAGTCTTAGGCTTAAAAACATGGCGTTAGGAGGTGAGAACAAGAAATAGTCCCCGAACTTCCCCGTGGGTGGCACCAACACCTCCCGCGGGACCAATGTAACTCGTAGGAACTGACCCCGCAGTCGTGGGACTCCCGGATTGAGAATGCGATAGTAATTTACGTATTACTAGACTTAGAATTAAAAATATGGCGTTAGAGGGTGAGAACTAGAAACAACCCCCGAACGTCCCCGTGGGTGGCACCTACACCTCCCACGGGACCAATGTAACTCGTAGGAACTGACCCCGCAGCCGCGGGTCTCCCGGTTTGAGAGTACGACGGTAATTGGCATATTTCTAGACTTAGGCTTAAAAACATGGCGTTAGATGGTGAAAACTCAAAACAGCCCCCCAACGTCCCCGTGGGAGGCACTAACTCCTCCCACGGGACCAATGTAACTCGTAGGAACTGACCCTGCAGCCGCGGGACTCCCGGTTTGAGAATACGACGATAATTTGCATATTTATAGACTTAGGCTAAAAAACATGGCGTTAAAGGGTGAAAACTCGAAACAGCCCCTGAAAGGCCCCGTGGGTGGCACCAACACCTCCCACGGGACCAATGTAACTCGTAGGATCTATCCCCGCAGCCGCGGGACTCCCTGTTTTAGAATATGAAGGTAATTTGCATATTTCTAGACTTTGGCAAAACTTGGCGTTAGAGGGTGAGAACTAAAAACAGCCCCCGAACGGCCCCCTGGGTGGCACCAACACCTCCCACGGGACCAATGTAACTCGTAGGAACTGACTCCACAGACGCGGGTTTCCCGATTTGAGAGTACGACGGTAATTTGCATATTTTTAGACTTAGGCTTAAAAACATGGCGTTAGGGGGTTAGAACTAGAAACAGCCCACGAACGTCCCCGTGGGTGGCACCAACACCTCCCACGGGACCAATGTAACTCGTACGAACTAACCCCGCAGTCGCGGGTCTCCCGGTTTCAGAATACGACGGTAATTTGCATATTTCTAGACTTAGGCTTTAAAACATGACGTTAGAGGGTGAGAATTCGAAACATCCCTCTAACGGCCTCGTGGGTGGCACCAACAGCTCCTACGGGACCAATGTAACTTGTAGAAACTGACCCCGCAGCCGCGGGACTCCCGGTTTGAGAATACGACGATAATTTGCATATATATAGACTTAGGCTTAAAAACATGGCGTTAGAGGGTGAAAACTCGAAACAGCCCCGAACGGCTCCGTGGGTGGCACCAACACCTACCACGGGACCAATGTCACACGTAGGAACTATCCCTGCAGCCGCGGGACTCCCAGTTTGAGAATACGAAGGTAATTTGCATATTTCTAGACTTAAGCAAAACTTGGCGTTAGAGGGTGAAAACTCGAAACAACCCCCGAACGTCTCCGTGGGTGGCACCAACACCTCCCACGGGACTAATGTAACTCGTAGGAAATGACCCCGCAGCCGCGGGACTCCCGGTTTGAGAATACGACGATAATTTGCATATTTCTAGACTTAAGCTTAAAAATATGGCGTTAGCGGGTGAGAACTCGAAACAGACCCCGAACGTACCTGTGGGTGGCACCAACACCTCCCACGGGACCAATGTAACTCGTAGGAACTGACCCCGCAGGCGTGGGTCTCCCGGTTTGATAGTACGATGGTAATTTGCATATTTCAAGTCTTAGGCTTAAAAACATGGCGTTAGGGGGTGAGAACTAGAAATAGACCCCGAACTTCCCCGTGGGTGGCACCAACACCTCCCACGGGACCAATGTAACTCGTAGGAACTGACCCCGCAGTCGCGGGACTCCCGGTTTGAGAATATGACAGTAATTTGCATATTTCTAGACTTAGAATTAAAAATATGGCGTTAGAGGGTGAGAACTAGAAACAACCCCCGAATGTCCCCGTGGGTGGCACCAACACCTCCCACGAAACCAATGTAACTCGTAGGAACAGACCCCGCAGCCGCGGGTCTCCCAGTTTGAGAATACAACTGTAATTTTCATATTTCAAGACTTAGGTTTAAAAACATGGCGTTAGAGCGTGAGAACTCGACACAGCCCCTGAACGTCCCCGTGGGTGGCACCAACACCTCCCACGGGACCAATGTAACTCGTAGGAACTGACCCTGCAGCCGCGGGACTCTCGGTTTGAGAATACGACGATAATTTGCATATTTCTAGACTTAGGCTTAAAAACATGGCGTTAAAGGGTGAAAACTCGAAACAGCCCCTGAAAGGCCCCATGGGTGGCACCAACACCTCCCACGGGACCAATGTAACTGGTAGGAACTATCCCCGCAGCCGTGGGACTCCCGGTTTGAGAATACGAAGGTAATCTGCATATTTCTAGACTTGGCAAAACTTGGCGTTAGATGGTGAAACTCGAAACAGCCCCCGAACGGCCCTGTGGGTGGCACCAACACCTCCCACGGGACCAATGTAACTCGTAGGAAATGACCCCGCAGCCGCGGGTCTCCTGGTTAGAGAATATGACGGTAATTTACATATTTCTACACTTAGGCTTAAAAACATGGCGTTAGAGGGTGTGAACTCGAAACAACCCCCAAACGTCCCCGTGGGTGGCACCAACACCTCCCACGGGACCAAAGTAACTCGTACGAACTGACCCCGCCGCCGAGGTTCTCCCGGTTTGAGAGTACGATGGTAATTTTCATATTTCTAGACTTAGGCTTAAAAACATGGTGTTAGGGGGTGAGAACTAGAAACAGCCCCCGAACGTCCCCGTGGGTGGCACCAACACCTCCCACGGGACCAATGTAACTCGTAGGAACTGACTCCGCAGTCGCGGGTCTCCCGGTTTGAGAATACGAAGATAATTTCTATATTTCTAGACTTCACGTTCAAAATATGGCGTTAGAGGGTGAGAACTCAAAACAGCCCCCTAACGTCCCTGTGGGTGGCACCGACACCTCCCACGGTACCAATGTAACGTGTACGAACTGACCCCGCAGCCGTGGGTCTCCCGATTTGAGAGTACGACGGTAATTTGCATATTTCTAGACTTAGGCTTAAAAACATGGCGTTAGAGGGTGAGAACACGAAACATCCCCCGAACGTCCCCGTGGGTGGCACCAACACCTCCCACGGGACCAATGTAACTCGTAGGAACTGACCCCGCAACCGCGGGTCTCCCGGTTTGATAGTACGACGGTAATTTGCATATTTGAAGTCTTAGGCTTAAAAACATGGCGTTAGGGGGTGAGAACTAGAAACAACCCCCGAACTTCCCCGTGGGTGGCACCAACACCTCCCGCGGGACCAATGTAACTCGTAGGAACTGACCCCGCAGTCGCGGGACTCCCGGTTTGAGAATGCGACAGTAATTTTCTTATTACTAGACTTAGAATTAAAAATATGGCGTTAGAGGGTGAGAACTAGAAACAACCCCCGAACGTCCCCGTGGGTGGCACCTACAACTCCCACGGGACCACTGTAACTCGTAAGAACTGACCCCGCAGCCGCGGGTCTCCCGATTTGAGAGTACGACGGTAATTAGCATATTTCTAGACTTAGGCTTAAAAACATGGCGTTAGAGAGTGAAAACTCGAAACAGCCCCCCAACGTCCCCGTGGGAGGCACCAACACCTCCCACGGGACCAATGTAACTCATAGGAACTGACCCTGCAGCCGCGGGACTCCCGGTTTGAGAATACGACGATAATTTGCATATTTCTAGACTTAGGCAAAAAAACATGGCGTTAAAGGGTGAAAACTCGAAACAGCCCCTTAAAGGCCCCTTGGGTGGTACCAAGACCTCCCACGGGACGAATGAAACTCATAGGAACTATCCCCGCAGCCATGGGACTCCCGATTTGAGAATACGAAGGTAATTTGCATATTTTTAGACTTAGGCAAAACTTGGCGTTAGAAGGTGAAAGCTCGAAACATCCCCCGAACGGCCCCGTGGGTGGCACCAACACCTCCCACGGGACCAATGCAACTCGTAGGAACTGACCCCGCAGCCGCAGGTCTCCCGGTTAGAGAATATGACGGTAATTTACATATTTCTAGACTTAGGCTTAAAAACATGGCGTTAGATGGTGTGAACTCGAAACAACCCCCGAACGTCCCCGTGGGTGGCACCAACACCTCCCACGGGACCAATGTAACTCGTACGAACTGACCCCGCCGCCGCGGTTCTCCCGGTTTGAGAGTACGATGGTAATTTGCATATTTCTAGAATTAGGCTTAAAAACATGGTGTTAGGGGGTGGGAACTAGAAACAGCCCCCGAACGTCCCCGTGGGTGGCACCAACACCTCCCACGGGAACAATGTAACTCATAGGAACAGACTCCGCAGTTGCGGGTCTCCCGGTTTGATAGTACGACGGTATTTGCATATTTCTAGACTTAGTGTTAAAAGTATGGCGTTAGAGGGTGAGAACTCGAAACATCCCCCGAACGTCCCTGTGGGTGGCACCAACACCTCCCACGGGACCAATGTAACGTGTAGGAACTGACCCCGCCGCCGCGGGTCTCCCGATTTGAGAGTACGACGATAATTTGTATATTTCTAGACTTAGGCTTAAAAACATGGCGTTAGAGGGTGAGAACTCGAAACAGCCCCGAACGTCCCCGTGGGTGGCACCAACACCTCCCACGGGACCAATGTAACTCGTAGGAACTGACCCCGCAACCGCGGGTCTCCCGGTTTGATAGTACGATGGTAATTTGCTTATTTCAAGTCTTAGGCTTAAAAACATGGCGTTAGGGGGTGAGAATTAGAAACAGCCCCCGAACTTCCCCGTGGGTGGCACCAACACCTCCCGCGGGACCAATGTAACTCGTAGGAACTGACCCCGCAGTCGCGGGACTCCCGGTTTGAGAATGCGACAGTAATTTGCGTATTTCTAGACTTAGAATTAAAAATATGGCGTTAGAGGGTGAGAACTAGAAACAACACCCGAACGTCCCCGTGGGTGGCACCTACACCTCCCACGGGACCAATGTAACTCGTAGGAACTGTCCTCGCAGCCGCGGTTCTCCCGGATTGAGAATATGACGGTAATTTACATATTTCTAGACTTGGGCTTAAAAACATGGCCTTAGAGGGTGAAAACTCGAAACATCCCTCTAACAGCCCCGTGGGTGGCACCAACACCCCCCACGGGACCAATGTAACTCGTAGGAACTGATCCCGCAGCCGCAGGACTCCCGGTTTGAGAATACGACCATAGTTTGCATATTTCTAAACTTAGGCTTAAAAACATGGCGTTCGAGGGTGAAAACTCGAAACACCCCCCGAAAGGACCCGTGGGTGGATCCAACACCTCCCACGGGACCAATGTAACTCGTAGGAACTGTCCCCGCAGCCGCGGAACTCCCGGTTTGATAATACGAAGGTAATTTTCGTATTTCTAGACTTAGACAAAACTTGACGTTAGAGGGTGAAAACTCGAAACAGTCCCCCAACGTCCCCGTGGGAGGCACCAACACCTCCCACGGGACCAATGTAACTCATAGGAACTGAACCTGTAGCCGCGGGACTCCCGGTTTGAGAATACGACGATAATTTGCATATTTCTAGACTTAGGCTTAAAAACATGGCGTTAGAGGGTGAAAAATCGAAATAGCCCCTGAACGGCCCCGTGGGTGGCACCAACACCTCCCACGGGACCAATGTAACTCTTAGGAACTATCCCCACAGCCGCGGGACTCCCGGTTTGAGAATACGACGATAATTTGCATATTTCTAGACTTAGGCAAAACTTGGCGTTAGAAGGTGAAAACTCGAAACAGCTCCCGAACAGCCCCTAGGGTGGCACCAACACCTCCCACGGGACCAATGTAACTCGTAGGAACTGACCCCGCAGCCGCGGGTCTCCCGGTTTGAGAATACGACGGTAATTTGCATATTTCTAGACTTAGGCTTAAAAACATGGCGTTAGAGGGTGTGAACTCGAAACAACTCCCGAACGTCCCCGTGGGTGCCACCAACACCTCCCACGGGACCAATGTAATCGTACGAACTGACCCCGCCGCCGTGGTTCTCCCGGTTTGAGAGTACGATGGTAATTTGCATATTTCTAGACCTAGGCTTAAAAACATGGTGTTAGGTGGTGAGAACTAGAAACATCCCTCTAACGTCCCCGTGGGTTGCTCCAACACCTCCCACGGGACTAATGTAACTCGTAGAAACTGACCCCGCAGCCACGGGTCTCCCTGTTTTAGAGTACGACGGTAATTTTCATATTTCTAGACTTAGGCTTAAAAACATGGCGTTAGGGGGTGAGAACTCGAAACAGTCCCCGAACGTCCCTGTGGGTGGCACCAACACCTCCCACGGGACAAATGTAACTCGTAGGAACTGACCCCGCAGTCGCGGATCTCCCGGTTTGAGAATACGAGGGTAATTTACATATTTCAAGACTTAGGCTTAAAAACATGGCGTTAGAGGTTGATAACTCGAAGCAACCCTCTAACGTGCCCGTGGGTGGCACCAACACCTCCCACGGGACCAATGTAACTCGTAGGAACTGACCCCGCATCCGCAGGACTCCCGGTTTGAGAATACGATGATAATTTGCATATTTCTAGACTTAGGTTTAAAAACATGGCGTTAGAGGGTGAAAACTCGAAACAACCCCCGAACGGCCCCGTGGGTGGCACCAACACCTCCCACGAGACCAATGTAACTCACAGGAACTGACCCCGCAGCCGCGGGTCTCCCGGTTTGAGAGTACGATGGTAATTTTCATATTTCTAGACATAGGATTAAAAATATGCCGTTAGGGGGTGAGAACTAGAAACAGCCCCCGAACGGCCCCGTGGGTGGCACCAACACCTCCCACGGGACCAATGTAACTCGTAGGAACTGACCCGCAGCCGCGAGACTCCCGGTTTGAGAGTACGACGGTAATTTGCATATTTCTAGACTTAGGATTAAAAACATGGCGTTAGAGGGTGAGAACTCGAAACAGCCCCTGAACGTCCCCGTGGGTGGCACCAACACCTCCCACGGGACAAATGTAACTCGTAGGAACTGACACCGCAGTCGCGGGTCTCTCGGTTTGAGAATACGACGATAATTTGCCTATTTTTAGACTTAGGCTTAAAAACATGGCGTTAGAGGGTGAGAACTCAAAATAGCCCCTGAACGTCTCCGTGGGAGGCACCAACACCTCCCACGGGACCAATGTAACTCGTAGGAACTCACCCCGCAGTCGCGGGTTTCCTGGTTTGAAAGTACGACGGTAATTTGCATATTTCTAGACTTACGCTTGAAAACATGGCGTTAGGGGGTTAGAACTAGAAACAGCCCACGAACGTCCCCGTGGGTGGCACCAATAACTGCCACGGGACCAATGTAACTCGTAGGAACTGACCCCGCAGTCGCGGGTCTCCCGGTTTGAGAATACGATGATAATTTGTATATTTCTAGACTTAGGCTTAAAAACATGACGTTAGAGGGTGAGAACTCGAAACAGCGCTCTAACGGCCCTGTGGGTGGCTCCAACACCTCCTACGGGACCAATGTAACTCGTAGGAACTGACCCCACAGCCGCGGGACTCCCGGTTTGAGAATACGACTATAATTTGCATATTTCTAGACTTAGGCTTAAAAACATGGCGTTAGAGGGTGAAAACTCGAAACAGCCCCCAAACGTCCCCGTGGGTGGCACCAACACCTCCCACGGGACAAATGTAACTCGTAGGAACTGACCCCGCAGTTGCGGGACTCTCGGTTTGATAATACGACGATAATTTGCATATTTCTAGGCTTAGGCTTAAAAACATGGCGTTAGAGGGTGAGAACTCGAAACAGCCACCGAACGTCCCCGTGGGTGGCCCCAACACCTCCCACGGTACCAATGTAACTCGTAGGAACTGACCCCGCAGTCGCGGGTCTCCCGGTTTGAGAGTACGATGGTAATTTTCATATTTCTAGACTTAGGCTTAAAAACATGGCGTCACGGGGTGAGAACTAGAAACAGCACCCGAACGTCCTCGTGGGTGGCACCAACACCTCCCACGGGACCAATGTAACTCGTATGAACTGACCCCGCAGTCGCGGATCTCCCGATTTGAGAATACGATGGTAATTTGCATATTTCTAGACTTAGGCTTAAAAACATGGCGTTTGGAGGTTGAAAACTCGAAGCAGCCCTCTAACGTCCCCGTGGGTGGCACCAACACCTCCCACGGGACCAATGTAACTCATAGGAACTGACCCCGTAGCCGCGGGACTCCCGGTTTGAGAATACGACGATAATTTGCATATTTCTAGACTTAGGCTTAAAAACATTGCGTTAGAGGGTGAAAACTCGAAACAGCCCCCAAACGTCCCCGTGGGTGGCACCAACACCTCCCACGTGACAAATGTAACTCGTAGGAACTGACCCCGCAGCTGCGGGACTCCCGGTTTGATAATACGACGATAATTTGCATATTTCTAGACTTAGGCTTAAAAACATGGGGTTAGAGGGTGAGAACTCGAAATAGCCCCCGAACGTCCCCCCGGGTGGCCCCAACACCTCCCACGGTCCCACTGTAACTCGTAGGAACTGTCCCCACAGCCGCGTGTCTCCCGGTTTGAGAGTACGATGGTAATTTGCATATTTCTAGACTTAGGCTTAAAAACATGGCGTTAGGGGGTGAGAACTAGAAACAGCCCCCGAACGTCCTCGTGGGTGGCACCAACACCTCCCACGGGACCAATGTAACTCGTAAGAACTGACCCCGCAGTCGCGGATCTCCCGGTTTGAGAATACGATGGTAATTTGCATATTTCTAGACTTAGGCTTAAAAACATGGCGTTAGAGGTTGAGAACTCGAAGCAGCCCTCTAACGTCCCCGTGGGTGGCACCAACACCTTCCACGGGACCAATGTTACTCGTAGGAACTGACCCCGCAGCCGCGGGACTCCCGGTTTGACAATACGACGATAATTTGCATATTTCTAGACTTAGGCTTAAAAACATTGCGTTAGAGGGTGAAAACTCGAAACGGCCCCCGAACGGCCCCATCGGTGGCACCAACACCTCCCACGGGACCAATGTAACTCGTAGGAACTGACCCCGCAGTCGCGGGACTCCCGATTTGAGAGTACGATGGTAATTTGCATATTTCTAGACTTAGGCTTAAAAACATGGCGTTAACGGGTGAGAACTCGAAATAGCCTCCGAACATCCCCGTGGGTGGCACCAACACCTCCCACGGGACCAATGTAACTCGTAGGAACTGACCCCGCAGCCGCGGGTCTCTCGGTTTGAGAGTACGATGGTAATTTACATATTTCTAGACTTAGGCTTA
Organism: Sambucus nigra; assembly: GCA_949130495.1. NCBI lineage: Eukaryota > Viridiplantae > Streptophyta > Magnoliopsida > Dipsacales > Adoxaceae > Sambucus > Sambucus nigra. Next base: position 417,184,390 of record OX422209.1, on the reverse strand, counting down.
AAAACATGGTGTTAGGGGGTGAGAACTAGAAACAGCCCCCGAATGTCCCCGTGGGTGGCACCAACACCTCCCACGGGACCAATGTAACTCGTAAGAACTGACTCCGCAGCCGCGGGACTCCCGGTTTGAGAATACGACGGTAATTTACATATTTCTAAACTTAGGCTTAAAAACATGGCGTTAGAGAGTGAAAACTCGAAACATCCCTCTAGCGGCCCCGTGGGTGGCACCAACACCTCCCACGGGACCAATGTAACTCGTAGGAACTGACCCCGCAGCCGCGGGACTCCCGGTTTGAGAATACGACGATAATTTACATATTTCTAGACTCAGGCTTAAAAACATGGCGTTAGAGGGTGAAAACTCTAAATAACCCCCGAACTGCCCCGTGGGTGGCACCAACACCTCCCACGGGACCAATGTAACTCACAGGAACTGACCCCGCAGCCGCGGGTGTCCCGATTTAAGAGTACGATGGTAATTTGCATATTTCTAGACTGAGGCTTAAAAACTTAGCGTTAGGGAGTGAGAACTAGAAACAGCCCCCAAACGGCCCCGTGGGTGGCACCAACACCTCCCACGGGACCAATGTAACTCGTAGGAACTGACCCCGCAGCCGCGGGAATCCCGGTTTGAGAATACGACGATAATTTGCATATTTCTAGATTTAGGCTTAAAAACATTGTGTTAGAGGGTGAAAACTCGAAACAGCCCCTAAACGTCCCCGTGGGTGGCACCAACACCTCCCATGGGACAAATGTAACTCGTAGGAACTAACTCCGCAGCTGCGGGACTCCCGGTTTGATAATACGATGATAATTTTCCTATTTCTAGACTTAGGCTTAAAAACATGGCGTTAGAGGGTGAGAACTCGAAACAGCCCCCGAACGTCCCCCCGGGTGGCCCCAACACCTCCCACGGTACCAATGTAACTCGTAGGAACTGACCCCGCAGCCGCGGGTCTCCCGGTTTGAGAGTACGACGGTAATTTGCATATTTCTAGACTTAGGCTTAAAACATGGCGTTAGGGGGTGAGAACAAGAAACAACCCCCGAACGTCCTCGTGGGTGGCACCAACACCTCCCACGGGACCAATGTAACTCGTAAGAACTGACCCCGCAATCGCGGATCTCCCGGTTTGAGAATACGATGGTAATTTGCATATTTCTAGACTTAGGTTTAAAAACATGGCGTTAGAGGTTGAGAACTCGAAGCAGCCCTCTAACGTCCCCGTGGGTGGCACCAACACCTCCCACGGGACCAATGTAACTCGTAGAAACTGACCCCGCAGCCGCGGGACTCCCGGTTTGAGAATACGACGATAATTTGTATATTTCTAGACTTAGGCTTAAAAACATTGCGTTAGAGGGTGAAAACTCAAAACAGCCCCCGAACGGCCCCGTCGGTGGCACCAACACCTCCCACGGGACAAATGTAACTCGTAGGAACTGACCCCGCAGCCGCGGGACTCCCGATTTGAGAGTACGATGATAATTTTCATATTTCTAAACTTAGGCTTAAAAACATGGCGTTAGAGGGTGACAACTCGAAATAGCCTCCGAACGTCCCCGTGGGTGGCACCAACACCTCCCACGGGACCAATGTAACTCGTAGGAACTGACCCCGCAGCCGCGGGTTTCTCGGTTTGAGAGTACGATGGTAATTTACATATTTCTATACTGAGGCTTAAAAACATGGTGTTAGGGGGTGAGAACTAGAAACAGCCCCCGAATGTCCCCGTGGGTGGCACCAACACCTCCCACGGGACCAATGTAACTCGTAAGAACTGACTCCGCAGCCGCTGGACTCCCGGTTTGAGAATACGACGGTAATTTACATATTTCTAGACTTAGGTTTAAAAACATGGCGTTAGAGAGAGAAAACTCGAAACAGCCCTCTAGCGGCCCCGTGGGTGGCACCAACACCTCCCACGGGACCAATGTAACTCGTAGGAACTGAACCTGCAGCCACGGGACTCTCGGTTTGAGAATACGACGACAATTTATATATTTCTAGACTTAGGCTTAAAAACATGGCGTTAGGGGTTTAGAACTAGAAACAGCCCACGACCGTCCCCGTGGGTGGCACCAACACCTCCCACGGGACCAATGTAACTCGTAGGAACTGTCCCCGCAGCCGCAGGACTCTCGGTTTGAGAATACGATGATAGTTTTCATATTTCTAGACTTAGGCTCAAAAATATGGCGTTAGAGAGTGAAAACTCGAAACACCCCCCAAACGGCCCCGTGGGTGCCACCAATACCTCCAACGGGACCAATGTAACTCACAGGAACTGACCCCGCAGCCGCGGGTCTCCCGGTTGGAGAGTATGATGGTAATTTGCATATTTCTATACTTAGGCCTAAAAATATGGCGTTAGGGGATGAGAACTAGAAACGGCCCCCGAACGGCCCTGTGGCTGACACCAACACCTCCCACGGGACCAATGTAACTCGTAGGAACTGACCCCGCAGCCGCGGGACTCCCGGTTTGAGAATACGATGATAATTTGCATATTTTTAGACTTAGGCTTAAAAACATGGCGTTAGAGGGTGAAAACTTGAAACAACCCCCGAACTGCCCTGTGGGTGGCACCAACACCTCCCACGGGACCAATGTAACTCGTAGGAACTGACCCCGCAGTCGCGGGACACCTGATTTGAGAGTACGACGATAATTTGCATATTTCTTGACTTAGGCTTAAAAATATGGCGTTAGAGGGTGAGAACTCGAAACAGCCCCTGAACGTCCCCGTGGGTGGCACCAACACCTCCCACGGGACAAATGTAACTCGTAGGAACTGACTCCGCAGTCGCGGCTCTCCCGGTTTGAGAATACGACGATAATTTGCATATTTTTAGACTTAGGCTTAAAAACATGGCGTTAGAGGGTGAGAACTCGAAACAGCCCCCGAACGTCCCCGTGGGTGGCCCCAACACCTCCCACGGGACCAATGTAACTCGTAGGAACTGACCCCGCAGCCGCGGGAGTCCCGATTTGAGAATAAGACTATAATTTGCATATTTCTAGACTTAGGCTTAAAAACATGGCGTTAGAGGGTGAAAACTCGAAACAGCCCCCAAACGTCCCCGTGGGTGGCACCAACACCTCCCACGGGACAAATGTAACTCGTAGGAACTGAACCCGCAGTCGCGGGTCTCCCGGTTTGACAATACGATGATAATTTGCATATTTTTAGACTTAGGCTTAAAAACATGGCGTTAGAGGGTGAGAACTCGAAACAGCCCCCGAACGCCCCCGTGGGTGGCACCCACACCTCCCACGGGACCAATGTAACTCGTAAGAACTGATCCCGCAGCCGCGGGTTTCCCGGTTTGAGAGTACGACGGTAATTTGCATATTTCTAGACTTAGGCTTAAAAACATGGCATTAGGGGGTTAGAACTAGAAACAGACCACTAACGTCCCCGTGGGTGGCACCAACAACTGCCACGGGACCAATGTAACTCATAGGAACTGACCCCGCAGTCGTGGGTCTCCCGGTTTGAGAATACGACGGTAATTTGTATATTTCTAGACTTAGGCTTGAAAACATGGCGTTAGAGGGTGAGAACTCGAAACAGCCCTCTAACGGCCACGTGGGTGGCACCAACACCTCCTACGGGACCAATGTAACTCGTAGGAACTGACCCTGCAGCCGCGGGACTCCCGGTTTGAGAATACGACTATAATTTGCATATTTCTAGACTTAGGCTTTCAAACATGTCGTTAGAGGGTGAAAACTCGAAACAGCCCCCGAATGTCCCCGTGGGTGGCACCAACCCCTCCCACGGGACAAATGTAACTCGTAGGAACTTACCCCACTAGCCGCGGGTCTCCCGGTTTGATAATACGACGATAATTTGCATAGTTCTAGACTAAGGCTTCAAACCATGGCGTTAGAGGGTGAGAACTCGAAACAGCCCCCGAACGTCCCCGTGGGTGGCACCAACACCTCCCACGGGACCAATGTAACTCGCAGGAACTGACCCCGCAGCCGCGGGTCTCCCGGTTTTAGAGTACGACAGTAATTTGCATATTTCTAGACTTAGGCTTCAAAACATGGCGTTAGGGGGTGAGAACTCGAAACAGCCCCCGAACAGCCCCTTGTGGATGGCACCAACACCTCCCACGGGACCAATGTAACTCGTAGGAACTGACCCCGCAGTCGCGGATATTTCGGTTTGAGAATCCGACAGTAATTTGCATATTTCTAGACTTAGGCTTAAAAACATGGCGTTAGAGGTTGAGAACTCGAAGCAGCCCTCTAACGTCCCCGTGGCTGGCACCAACACCTCCCACGGGACCAATGTAACTCGTAGGAACTGACCCCGCAGCCGCGGTACTCCCCGTTTGAGAATACGATGATAATTTGCATATTTCTAGACTTAAGCTTAAAAACATTGTGTTAGAGGGTGAAAACTCGAAACAGCCCCCGAACGGCCCCGTGGGTGGCACCAACACCTCCCACGGGACCAATGTAACTCGTAGGAACTGACCCAGCACCCGCCGGACTCCCGGTTTGAGAATACGATTATAATTTGCATATTTTTAGACTTAGGCTTAAAAACATGGCGTTAGAGGGTGAGAACTCGAAACAGCCCCCGAACGTCCCCGTGGGTGGCACCAACACCTCCCACGGGACCAATGTAACTCGTAAGAACTGACCCCGCAACCGCGGGTTTCCCGGTTTGAGAGTACGATGGTAATTTGCATATTTCTAGACTTAGGCTTAAAAACATGGTGTTCGGGGGTGAGAACTAGAAACAGCCCCCGAACGTCCCCGTGGGTGGCACCAACACCTCCCACGGGACCAATGTAACTCGTAAGAACTGACTCCACAGCCGCGGGATTCTCGTTTTGAGAATACGACGGTAATTTACAAATTTCTAGACTTAGGCTTAAAACATGGCGTTAGAGAGTAAAAACTCGAAACAGCCCTCTAGCGGCCCCGTGGTGGCACCAACACCTCCCACGGGACCAATGTAACTCGTAGGAACTGAACCCGTAGCCGCGGGACTCCCGGTTTGAGAATACGACGATAATTTGCATATGTCTAGACTTAGGCTTAAAAACATGGCGTTAGGAGGTGAAAACTCGAAACAACCCCCGAACGGCCCCGTGGGTGGCACCAACACCTCCCACGAGACCAATGTAACTCACAGGAACTGATCCCGCAGCCGCGGGTCACCCGGTTTGAGAGTACGATGGTAATTTTCATATTTCTAGACATAGGATTAAAAATATGCCGTTAGGGGGTGAGAACTAGAAACAGTCCACGAACGTCCCCGTGGGTGGCACCAACAACTGCCACGGGACCAATGTAACTCGTAGGAACTGACCCCGCAGTCGCGGGTCTCCCGGTTTGAGAATACGACGGTAATTGTATATTTCTAGACTTAGGCTTAAAAACATGGCGTTAGAGGGTGAGAACTCGAAACAGCCCTCTAACGGCCACGTGGGTGGCACCAACACCTCCTACGGGACCAATGTAACTCGTAGGAACTGACCCTGCTGCCGCGGGCCTCCCGGTTTGAGAATACGATTATAATTTGCATATTTCTAGACTTAGGCTTTCAAACATGGCGTTAGAGGGTGCAAACTCGAAACAGCCCCTGAACGTCCTCGTGAATGGCACCAACACCTCCCACGGAACCATTGTAACTCGTAGGAACTGACCCCGCAGCCGCGG